>PRKT01000444.1:191796-203620 GCA_003671525.1 Saccostrea glomerata | reverse complement strand
CCAGCTTTAGCCGTCTCTGAGCCTTTGTCTGGAAACGAACGCCTATACATTTTCGTTTAAAGGGAAATAACTCAAAACCGGAAGTGACTTTTTGAAATTTTAGAATGAATTCTGATAGAGTTTATTAATGTCTATAAGCTCCGAAAATTTGAGCGAATTCTGTCAAGAAATGTGCGAGTTGCGAGGTCTCAAAGTTGGCGTCTAGGAAAAAAAAAAGAATAATAGGGAATAATCTTAACCATCAGAATCAGTAGAAGGTCTTCCGTTGGAGACGGAAGACCTTAACTATGAAACCGAGTAAGTTGTATTGGTAAGAACAATGCACGGTTCTTTTTTTCACCACTGCTGTATATATCCAAGATGCATAGAAAATTCTATACTAACAAAACAGTGTACCTAAATCCTTACACCCCTTCCCCAGTACTTCTGTGCAAAAAATTCTTGAAACAAAATTGTCGCTTATTCATCCCTTTACTTTCGAAGCAATCAATTAGACACTAAAACAATACAAAAAATAAATAACATGTTTATAAATGCAATTGAATACAAAATAATATTCAAAAAGTACACAGTACTTCAACGGGACTTCGGAGGGGAATACTATTTTCGTTCAAAAATCATCAAGCATCGGAAACCACTGCATACACGTGAACAATTTCTGTCCCGTCATTTCTCTCTTCTTGGTAGATAATACGATCTGTGCCGTACATAGCTGCCAGGTTCGCTGCTGTTGATTCAGAAATACCGCCATCTTGATCAAATGCGATTTCTGACAGCGTAGTTTCAACGTTTTCGCTGCCCGCCTCCGTCTGGAAATCTTGTGTGGATATCACTTCTTCCGTGATCTGTTGCAAAATGTCGTCTGAAGAAGTTTCTATAGGAATGCTGTCTGTCGTCTGCGTTCCAGGTGGCAAAGTGAAATAAGTTTTACCACCATCTGTGGTTGCTATAATAACCTGCCCAGTGGGATTTGGGTCTACGACTTGTGAAGCATCAATCAAGCGGAGCTCTGTTGCGTTTTCAATTTGCGAGGGAAATTCAGCGAGAACGGGGCCTTCGGGTTGTGTGGCCGGAATTTCATATGATGGAGAAACAATGTGTAGAATGGAACCATCTTTCTCCTGAATTGTTGTCATCTTTTTCGGAGTAAGTTGAACAGTGCTGCTTTTCTTAGAAGGCGAAACTATTGGAGTACTCATTACATTTGGATTAATCGCATTTTGATTGCTGTTCATGAGACCACCAACATTCTGAATTATAATATGTTTTCCATCAATCTCCGCGTGAATTTCATCCTCGGTAATGTGTTTTGTGTTCAGATACTTAGATGGACTATCTGTGGATATTTCTTCCACCGGGACAGACTGAAGTTGAACAAAATATCCATCTTCAATCTCAATAAGTCCGTGCTCTTTTACCAAATGATCCGCAAATTGTTCCTGATTTTCGTATGTCCCAAGACAAAGTTCGCACACATTCTCGTTCTCACTTTTATGGTCTTCCACTGTGTGTTTTTCCAATGCTTCAACATCTGGAAAACTCATCATACAAATGTCACATGTATTCAATACACCATCTTCATCTTCGTCCTCCTTTTCCGGTTCAAGAGCATTTTCTGTTTTTAATGATGGGTTTTCTGTCACCACTATATTTACAACTTGTTCCATTTTCTCTGCAGGGTGTGCAACAGATACGTGGTCCTTAAGATCATTTTCACACTGAAATTCAATTTCGCATTTGGAACATGTGAAGGTAATGTATTTCTGCTCATGAGTTGTCATGTGTTCTTTGCACATCCGTTTGCTAATAAAACATTTCCCACAAGTGTCGCACTTGAAAGGCTTTTCACCAGTATGTTTGCGCATGTGCACAATCATGGCAATCTTCTGGGAGAAACAAGCTTTGCAAACACTGCATTGGAAAGACTTCTTCCCTGTATGACAGCGCATGTGTTGATTCAAGCTGCTTAACTGGTAATAGGACTTGTCACACATGTTACACTTAAACGATTTCTTATTCAAATGGGTGAGCATATGGCGCTTCAGGTCTTCATTCTGAAAGTACCTTTTCTTGCAAATTCCACACACGAAGTTACGGACTTGTGAATGAAGGAACATGTGGCGACGGAGATGAGTCGCCTGAACAAAAGCCCGCCCGCAGACCTTACAAACAAATGGCCTCTCACCGCTGTGGATTCTCTCATGGTTAATTTTTCCCGCCTTTTCTGTGAACCTCTTCCCACAAATGTCACAGGAGAATGGCTTTTCTCCTGTGTGTCCCAACATGTGACGACTGAGGTGACCCATGCTTAAGAAACCTTTGTCACATTCCTCACACCTATAGTTCTTTCGTTTCATCTCTTTTACATTGTGGAAAGCAATGAGGTGCTTCTTCAAAGTTTCTGGATCCTTGTATTTCTTATCACAGTGCTGGCAGTCATAGTTCCTGTCCATTACGTGGACATACATATGACGCTTCAAATGACCCTGTTGGAAGAATCTTTTGTGGCAGACGTCGCACTCAAATTTTCTATCCTCCACATCAGGGTGCTGTTTCATGTGATTCTGGTAGGCAGAAATTCCAGTTAACACTTCATTACAGTATTGGCATTGATAAAGTTTGGGTGCATTGGGATCTATGCCATAAGCCAAATCTTCCTCATGCCTTTGCTCATGTTTTTTCAGGTACCTAAGAAGATGGAAGCTCTTTCCACACAAGGTGCACAAAAACCCATTCTCATTATGGAACATTTGTTCATGATCTCTCAAATGGAACTTGAAGATGAATGTCTTGTCACATTTATTGCATTTGTGTTTCTTTTCTGCATGCTTGGTGTACCAATGTACTTTCATTTTCCTCTTCAGTGGGAAAGTCAACTCACACTCTGGGCATTTGAAGGGATTTTCTTGGGAGTGACATTCCTCTAAATGTGCTATTTTCTTTGTCAAATTCAGGGACACAATATCACAATAGTCACAATGTAATGGAGTTTTCCTCTTTCCAGAAGAATGAGTCTTATCTCCAAACAATGACACATCAAACTGATCAGGCTTGTTTTCATCTTCTGGAGGTCCAACCCTCCCTTTCCCTAACTTCTTGTATCCATGGCATTTCATCTGATGAATATGCATGTCATACTTTCTCAGAAAACTTTTGGAGCAGACTTCACAAATAAAAGACTTTTCTCCTAAGTGTATCTCATAGTGCCTCTTAAGAATAGCCAGTGTTTTAAACTTCATATGACAGTCGGGACATTCCGTTCCTTTCAGTGCTTTGATTGGATTAAATGGCTCCTCTTCCTCCTCTGACTCTGGGTCACCTTTCCTCTTCTTCCTTTTGACTTTCTTCAGTTTTGTCCCTGCAGGTACATCCTCTGGTCTTACAATGTTCCCTGCTGCTATTTTAACATAGCCATGAATTGTGACCATATGATACTCCATATCCCAAGCTCTTTTGAACTTCTTTACACAACCATCAACTTTACATTCCACACTTTTTCTTGCATTGTGATATTCAACATGCTTCTGAAACATGAGTTCATTCTTCATGGTTTTGTCACATAACAGACATTTAATTCTACCATCCTTCAAATCCACCCTGATGTCTTCATTCTCATCTTCACTGTCGTCACCCTTTTCTTTCTTGATATTTTCCTTTCTTTTGGCAATATTCTTCAGGTTTTCCATTGCCTGCTCAATATTCTCTGCTCCTTCTGTTTCATCCTTCATATCACCACTGTTCTGTAATTCATAGGATAAATCTGATTCATCTACCTGTGTACTATTCTCCAAACCTATGCTCTGTACCTCAGCCAGAAAGTCATTATCTGCAACAGCATGAACTTCCAACCCATCATTTTTCATGTCTTCATTTTTATTTTCAACAACCATCCCTTCACTTGCAATTTCTGTTTCCATCTCTTGAGAAGTTTCCTCATCATGAGCTTCAATCTGATGAGCTTCAATCTGATGTTGAAGTTTCACTTCAAAAGTCTGCTGCCTAATCTCACAATCCAACTCCTCATCCTTAAGATGAGTAAGATAATGCTTCTTCAGCTCCTTGACATCTTGGCAATTTTTAAGACAAACAGGACAAACTGGATTTTCCTCCACCTCTGGAGAGATCACTAGGGGCATCTCCACTTTCTTCCTCTTGACCTCTGGTTTGATTACCTTGACCTTCTGGGGGGATTGCTGATTCTGAGAGTCATAGAACTCCTCTTCATATGGCTCACCTCCAAAACACTGGTACCAGTCCATAAAAACAGACTTCTGCTGGAATTTGGCATTTGGGATTTCTTGATCTGAAATGTAATGAAGAAAATGGAGTAACTGCTATGCATAATACATGTATTTGTTGCAAGGGATCATGCCAATAAGTGAGTTGATGCCCATTTTCAGAAACTGTATATTTTTAGAAAACTTAGAACTCTCTGTTGAGACTGTAGCTCTACTGGTTTGTACTCATAACAAAGGAAGACAAAGTAGCAGTTGGACTGGACACATTACCATATCAATAAACAGAAGATAAATCCTTTGATCTCATCTCTTTTTTGTGGCAAAATTGCAATTAGATTAGGAGGGGTGGGTTTTAAAAAGAATTTATAAGAAATTTGGATTTCAGTGAAATTGGCCACATCATTCATCAAATTCATAAAAGGATAAAGATGAAATTAGGTATCTAAGTGTAGTCTCCTTGCATGCCATGTTATATTAAAATCAGACCAATCTCTAGGAGTAGGAATTTCATAGAAAACTCTATTTTTTAGCAACCATGGCAACACTATGGCAAAACTGTTTACCATATTAGAATCTGATGCACTTAATTACAGCCTACTCCGGATATATTGAAATTCTGGGGACCATGCAAATCATTTCAATATATCCGTAATTCAATATAAGCGAAATCGTGAAGCCGCCATTTTTACAAGTTCAATCCCGATCTAAAATAAAGAAGAACAAACCCGAACAAATTAATTTTGTCATCGTTTATCTACAACAGTGAACGGATTACATAGAATATGAGTCATTGAAATTTTTTTTTTTTTAATTTCGGTTTCATTGAAAAGACAATCTTCAACCTCATTATTATTCCCCAATCGCATTTATTTACGTTTTGGAAAAAAATCACTGGACTTAAACGGTTGAGTACTGCTGGACGCTACATGTATTTCATTGTAAGTGTACTCGGGTTAATCAATCCCTTAGTTATTTCGAATTTAGGCATATCAATAGCCATTAACAGTCCGTATTTAATTTCAAAGTAATGTTTTTTTCCCTAGATCTGTGGGGGCTACTATATTACGTTTAGATGTTTAGTCTCAATATGTCCGTATCATATACGTGGACGCAAAGAATTTAACAGAGAATAATTTCATTTCATAAGAGCATGCAGTATAAAAACACATAAGGTGAAAACTTAATTATTCACACCTTTGTATATCAACTGGTTAATCAGGCATAATTATTGTCACCAACCGTAACGACAGCCGCCAGGGAGTACTTCAATATAACCGTTATGAAAACAACTCATTGATTATCACCTGTGGGGACCGATCAGTGGATTCAATTTAAGCGAAATTTCAATATATCCGATTTCAATATAACCGTTATTTTAATGCAAAGAATATGAGAGGCAAAAACTGGGGATATATTTCTATTTCAAAATAAGCGGAATTTCAAAATAAGCGAGTTCAATATAAATGGAGTAGGCTGTACGTATCTTAGTGTAGTCTACTTGTGTGCTAAGGTATACTTCTATCACACTAAAACTGATATTGTTTACAGACACCTTCCTAACACATAAGCTCTTCTGGATTTTTGACCAGTAAAAAGCTAAAAACATGCATAGATCCACTTGGTTACTCAAAATATTTGTAACTGTATGATTAACAATACATCTTTAGCAAATCATCTACTTGATATTACGAATACAAAATTACTATATGAATTTTTAAGTTATGCTATTAAATAAGTGCCTATCTGCAGAGCCTCACTAACTTGAATAGATGTCTTGGCCATACCTGAACAGTAAGCCACAAAGAGATTCTTCAGCTCCGATCGGTCTCCGAGGAACTGAAGCCCTTTAGTAGACCCCGTGAATCCGAAATCCTCCATCCCCATCACGGAGGAGAGGACCAGACTCTCCACGCCAACTGAAGACAGGTCAGACACCTACCACAATAATTCAATTTTAAATAAAACAAAATTTATCTAACGTACGTATTAATTCAAGTTGAACGAAAAATGTTGAAAAGCAATTACAACATAATTAAGGGTTTCCTTATTTGTGAAATATCTCAATAAAAAAATCATTAAAAAATATATATACAAGAAACACTCAAATATTTCTAATGAATAACAGGCTAAGTTATTCAGTTAACATTTCAATAATTGTGGGATGTGGAGACCGATCCTTTGGATGAGACCGTATAAACCGAGGTCCTTTGTTGCAATGCTGGCACGAAAAAGATCCCTAAGTGCCGTGCATAGGACAAAATTTGCAGCTCTCCACCAGCTAGTGGTGGCATCTCCACATGAGTGAAAATTCCAGAGAAGGACGTTACACAATGTACAATCAATCAAAGACAATTTCCAGAATTTGAAGTGTTGTCAATGTGAACTGCAGGGTTGTTACTTAAGATAACAAAAAAATCATTTTTTGTTGAAAAGCTGAAAATGTATTTTACCCTTTTAATTCACTTAATCATTGAATGAAAATTTTCACATGTTATTTCAATATACCATACATCTCCTGTAAACCAGATTGTAAGTAAATCAAGCCCTACCATGCTTTGTAGCTGTTTTTCCACAATCTTCCAGATAAACTTGGAGTGCTCTCCCTTCTGAGATTCCTTCATCATTTCACCTTTTATAAAAAAAAAAATGAATGGAACTCTTAAATCTTAGAAAAATCAAATATTGGTGAAGATACTAAATATTAAAATATTGCTTTTCTTTTTTCTTAATTCAAAAATGTATACTTGTATGTAATGAATCATACACAGATATACAAATAGCAAATAGAGGATTAATAACTTTAATTTCTAAAAGAGATAAAAGTTACACGTAGAATCTCTTATTCATGTAATGAAAACAACGATTAAAAGTAAATAAACTATATGCTGGTACAGTTGTACACAGCTAGCTCATTGAAAATAAACCCATTAAGATGACACTTGGACTCTGTCCTCACCCCTGTTATTTAGAACTTGATTGAGGAACTCTTCAGTAAATCCCACCCTCTCCTCCAGGAACTGGACTCCCTTCTCTGAGCCGTTATATTGGAAGGTATACCCCCTCAGCCAGTTAGTTATAAGTAGAACCTCAATTCCAGCCTCCTTTAAGATATTCACCTGTATAAAATATTCAAATTTCTTTTATAAATCTTTGAAGTACAATTTAATAGGCAGTTAAAACATTATACTACATGTACATGTTGTACATGAATTGGTTTACTCATGTAACATCAACCTCCATTACCGTAAACTAACTTTTATTCGCATGCGCCAAATTTTTGCAAGAGCCTGGCCAATATTTCTTGCTGTGAACCCATCCTTAAAATCTCTTGTGTCTATGAACAACAGATCCAAAAACGGCTTAATCATCACAAGCCAGTTTACTCGTCATAAATAGCAAAATAAAGTCATCGTGAGTAAAAGTTGCTTTACAGTAATCTATTATCAAAAATACAAATGGCTTCAATACCTCTCTCTCTCTAAAAACCTAATCTCCTTATTTACATTTAAAAAAAAAAACATTTGTTGAATATAATACAGAAAAATAGTTAACTTTGCAATTGAGTCGTAAGTAAACTTAAAAGTAGGTAGGTACTTTAAAATATATCATTGTGAGAATTACCAAGGTCAATAACTGGGGTTGAACCGACTCCCACATGCGACTCTTCTCCAGGTTGTTCTCATCTTTGTCGTATGCCCTCTGATCAGATTTCACTTTTCTTTTCCTCCCTCTTTTCTTTGGGGTCTTTTGAGAAGTGGATGTTTGACCAAGATCTTCTGAGGTGGATCCAAGATTTTCTTCACTTCCTGACTGTTTTTCTGTGATGGATCCACTGTTTATAGCATCAGATAGAGGTATCTTCCTTGGCCTGCCTCTCTTTCTTTTTACTTCTGTTTCTGCTGTAGCAACTGTCATTAGAAAAAATAATTGATATAAATTAAGATACTTTTATATGCATTACAGTGTATAATCTGCAGCAAATGCAGCAAATCTGCCGAAAAATACCATTAATTTTTTTCTCTAAAATTCTTCCAGGAAAAAATGTTCTAAACAAACAGTATTTAATATTTCCAAGATTCAGAGACAGCTAAACTTTTAATTTGTATGTCAAACACTGACATCTCGAATACCCGGGGTACCATGGATATACTTAAGTGAATTGCAAGTCCCAAACACTTATGTTTAAAGAAATATATTTACATTTGCAAATGTTTTCTGTTACATAACACTACTGAGAGCAATGCATATCTATATTTGTATAAATACAGGTATGGGGTCAAGAGGTTATAGATGTGTGTATGGATAAAAGTTCGACGTAATTTCTCTATGACGTCATAAAGGGTAGACGCGCGTTCAGTGGATTACATACATGCCATTTGGTTTGAAAAATCTTGCATTTCACACGTTAAAAGTCACAATCAGGCAAATATAAATCAGGCAAATGTAAATATAAGTAATAAAGTATCATTTTAAAACATCTATCGGGCTATAAATATGGGTTGGTACGAGATTAAATTCATGGGCTTTATGGAATTTAATCTCGTGACCAACCCGTATTTATAGCCCGATAGATGTTTGGAAATGATACCTTATTTCTTAAATACCTTTGAGATCTCAGATCCTTGGATATCTCGGGTTTTTTTTTTCTTGTCCCATTGAGTTTGAGTTTGTGTAAAGTTTGTCTTTAGATTTTTTTATTCCCCCAATATCTGTCTAAGTGATAATCTACATGTCTGTACTTTCCAATAAAATTAATGATAATTAAGAGAGCTGCACTAAACAATAATCTTATATAAACAATTCATAGGAGAGTAATTATATTTATAAACATAAAACATTTTACTGTATGTACCATTTATTGACTTGTCTGGAGATGACTTTTGAGACTGCAAACTCTCCCCAACTTCTTCTCCATCTGAATCTGATGAACTTTGACCTTCAGAATCTGCATCCTCTGGCCTGTTGACCTTCTTTCCTGTTACATATGAGGAATACTTCTGGTTTGGTTTTGGTGTTCTTAGACTCCTTCTGCCATTTCTGGAAGCCATTTAATCTAAAAGTGGCAGACATTATATTTCTTTTATATCATATAAATGCTCTTGTAAGAATCCCCTGAAAATATATGTCACAAAAATAAAGGGATATGTCTTGTACATGTTGTATGCTGAAATACTGTTTGTATTGAAAAATTGTTTTTTAGACTAAAGAGCCTTGAGTCGGAGTAAACAAAATTTTAGTTCAGCAAGCTAATTCCTAAATCGAACGAAAAGAAATACTCACATACTAAATCTGCCTTAGCGTTACACCTAATTAGCATTTTCATTATACTGCACATAAAACTCACATGAGGAAATCTTGTTAGGATATATAGTCTTCACATGAGCTGCTCATGTGCAAATTGTGAGAATGGATTACAGGCACAAAACATTGATATGTACAAAGTGGTATATGGTATAAATGAAACAAAATTTCTGAAAATCTGGACATGGTTGAGTCAAATCATGAACTTTAAAGGTTCAGGCTGCATTGTTTAAATGAAGAACACAGTATGTAATGAAATTCACAAAAATGCGCCAAACATTATAAGTTTCACAGTTATGGCATGCCAAAGTCACAAAAATGAGCTAATCATAGTTTCACAGTCGATAAGGTAAGTTTACTGGTTGTAAACTATAGTTTACAACATTAATCTATATTTTACATCTGTAAACCATACTTAACGCGATAATCTATGTTTCCGAACCATAAACTATACTTAACACTGAAAACCATCATTTGCGATTGCAAAACATCATGAACATATATTCTGATAAATACAGTTTCACTATTTGTTAACTATGGTTTACAACTCTAAACTATAGTTAACAATCTGATAAATATAGTTTCACGATTTGTGAAACTATGATTAACAACTCTTAACTATACAAATGTTAATTATAGTTTACAGACTTGAATCTATGTTCATCAACAAAATCTATTGTTAACGTTTTATTACAGACAGATAAACTTAGATTAGCATTCGTAAACTAGGTTTATTGACAATAAACTGAAACTATAGTTTACAAACCATGAACTATAGTTTACAAACTATGAACTATAGTTTTCATCTGTAAAACTATAATTAATAACGGTTGTTAACTTTAGTTTATGGATGCTAATCTAAGTTTATCTGTCTGTAATAAATGTTAACAATAGGTTTTGTTGATAAACATAGATTCATGTCTGAAGACTATTAGTTTAAAATCGTGAACATTTAAGTTATAAGAGTTGTTAATCATTGTTTCACAAAAGTGAAACTATGTTTTTCAGATTGCTATTACTATAATATTAAGAGTTGTAAACCATAGTTTACAAATCGTGAATCTGTATTTATCAGAAAATCTATGTTTTGCAATCGCAAATGATTGTTTTCAGTGTTAAGTATAGTTTACGGTTCTGAAACATAGATTATCGCGTTATTTAGCCATTGGTTTACGGAAGTTATGTTAACTATAGTTAATAGTCTGTAAACTGTAGTTTAAATTTATTGACTGTGAAACCGTAGCTCATTTTTGTGAATTTGGCGTGCCATAGAAAGGTGTATTTGCTGATGTATGCGAGATTAAGACATTCACAGATACACAGATATATATAATGAATTAATCTTTTTTTTTTAAACAAGAAAGATTGTATCTACAAAATGGGAAAATATTACATCTTACACAGTGTTACATAAAAAAACAAATGTTAATTCAATAATCATCAGATCAATGGCAATTCGTATATGTAAAAAAAACAAACAAAAAAAAAAACAAGCAGGTGCACAATAGTGTGATTTTTTTAAGAATAAATATTTTCCGTTCGAAACCGAGTCTTCATGTGTCAAAAGTATCCGATATTCCTTGATATTTCAATTTGGGCTTTTATTTAAATAAAAATAAAAAATTTGATTGAAAGTGAAGACAATCAAACTTTAAAAAAGGCATTCGTAAGAAAAAAGCGTCATAAATCTTGAAAAACAAGCGTACAAGCAGGAATAATTTTCGAATAATAATTTTGAAGAAAAATGGCGGAGTCGGTTCAAGATGGAAAATATGTTAATGAACTGAATTCTGGAAACATTTCAATTTTATACATTGCTACAAAAAGTGTGCACTTATCAATTTAAACTAAATGAAATGTTACGTACAAAAGAGTTTGCAGCAAGACAATGGTAAATACTCCCTATTATGTAGTTTTGAAACACATATATCTACGACCCGGATGACAATATTTGTCCTTTCCGGTTTTTGTAAGTAACGAAATGAAACATTGTCCGTTTTAATCCGGAATATTTTTGTGAATGAAAAAATAGTGAATTTATTTTTCTAAAAATTAATTATTTATTCATTATGGAAATCCATAAACGACAGCCGGGAGCCAGTCAAAGAGCCCCCTAATTAAAAAAGTCCTGGCCAAGGCGCCCCGTAATTTTGGTCAAAGCGCACCCTAACATTTTAATTTTTATAGAAAAAATACCGCCCCTAAATATTGGTCAAAGCGTCCCCTGATTTTAGTCAGAGCGCCCCCTGATTTTGATAAAAGCACCCCTTACATGCTTTTATAGA
>PRKT01000444.1:166366-188716 GCA_003671525.1 Saccostrea glomerata | reverse complement strand
GGGGGGGGGGGGGGGTAATCATTCCAAAATGTTCAGAAAATAAAGAAAAGCATACAGATCAAAGAAAAATATGTAGGTAAATTATAAAAGAAAGACCGCAATTACTCATATTTCCACAATTATTTGCGGGATATATTTGAAACGTGTTATGTGTTTAAGAAAAGAAAAAAAATATTTGTTTTATTTTACATAATTTATGTTAATTAAATGTCTTACTTTTATATTACAGACCCAGGTCCCAAATGCCCACCAAAAAATTCCGTTAAATGTAACCCCCGATTTGATGTTCCGTGTCAATCATCGAAGGACTGTAGGGGCAAAAGGATATGTTGCCCTGATGAAGGAGGTCACCCCGTTTGTACAACCCCTCGTCCCGGAACTTGTCGACCGGTAAAAGCACGGCATTGTGGGTACCGGAACACCGATACATCAGAGTGTTCCAGGGACGATCACTGTCCGTTACCCGCCAGATGTTGTCTAAGTGTTCAGAATGGTCGTTGCAGAAGAACATGTCATTCGGGCACCGATCTCCTTTACACCCGCGGATACTTTGGGTAGAGAGTTCAAAGGTCATAAGAATTTTTTGATAGAGTAAAAAAAGGACTCGACCATTGGAAGATAATAATAAATTAATATGTTTTATCTTCATTGAATTTTACTGAATTGGCTGCGATTAAATTACGGTGAAGACAAAAGCAATGCCAAGGAAGAGATTATTCTGAAGAAGGAAATGTGTCCGATATTTTTTTGGTAAAGTTTGATTGATGTGCAAATGTTATATTAATTTAAATACATCGTTTGATGACTACATCATTGTATGTTTAATGTTAACATTTCTGATTGTCAGTAGAGGAGTTATTATTTAAATTTAGTATTGTTACATTTTTAAAAATAATTCGTTGGATTTTTTATGTAAAACTTAAAATAAACTTAACAAACATGCATGTTGATATAGTAAGTTGGATATGTTTAACAGTAATCTTGTGTTAGCAAGTATAGAAGATTTCTTTATATAAAAATTTGTGAGGGGGTTGCGTGTGTGGGAATGTGAAAAAGTGGTTATGTTTGTGTTTCATCATTATACGAAATGTTCAACACTGGATCGAGAGTCATTTTGTAATAAATTATCATATATCTATTCTTTTTTTTAAGTCATAATGATGTAGTCACCCATACAGTTAAGATAAGTAAATGATTTGATAAGGCGCAGAATATGCTAGTATAAAAAAATATAATGGTAATAATGATGAAATTTCAGTATGCGCGTTGAATAATGTTCTTTTTATTAAAAGATTGGAAATTATGACAAACAACATTTTCTCCTGATAATTTGATTGGCAGAAATTTTACTATAAGGTAAAACATGCATTCGGCAAGGATGGAATCTTCTTAGATATCATTGACAGCTGCTTTTTCAATAATGATGGAACTCGTAAATTTGCTTACCTTGTCATTGGTCATTTGCAAAATTATTTTGTTAAAAAACATTCTGATTGTACTCACAAGTACCCTGAAGTCGACATCAAAAAGATGCTTGAGATTCTGTTTGACAATATCTATGTTGTTTTTGGAGACCAGGTCTTCCAACAATATATTGGAATTCCCATGGGCACCAATTGCACCCCGTTATTAGTAGACCTAATTCTGTATTCATATGAAGCAGAATTTGTGCAAAATCTTTTGCGTGAAAAGAATGAAACACTTGTTGTGGTCTTCGACTCGACATTTAGATATATCGACGACGTATTGTCAATTAACAATGGCATAGTAATTTCCATTCTTGTGTCGAAACGATATATCCTGGTAAGCTTGAGATAAAAGATACCACAGAGTGTGACACATCTGTTTCATATTTGGATATTTTATTTGAAAAAGACGTTAAACAACCATGCTCTATTATAAACGTGATGACTTTAACTTTTCTGTTGTCAACTTCCCTGACTTATGCAGCAATAAACCTTCATCACCTACATACGGAGCTTGAATATTTCAGTTGATTCGATACGCAAGAGCATGCTCTAAGAATTAACAATTTCTAAAACTAGGTAAATTATGTGACAAACAAGTTGAGGAAGCAAGAATATCAGCAGCCTCGTTTAAAGTCATCAATTCATAAGATCTATGGTCGATACAATGACCTTGTCAGAAATTACAAATTATCATTGAGTCAAATGCTGACTGACGTTTTTCATACTAATTGTTAGTTCCTTATTAATACACTAAATTGACGACGGATTTTTCGGTTATTTCACGATCATGACAAGGAACGCACAGCGGATGTGACTCGTCGGCAGAGGATACTCACTCCTCCATGGCACCTGATCCCACCTCTGATGTTTTGGAAGTCCGTGTTTGCTCTGCTCCTATTTTGTATTGTTTTATGGACTTTTGATCTGGAATACTGTTCGTTATCTCCATGTTTCATCCTAATTATAAAAAAAATCGGAGCAAAGTTCCTCTCATGTATAGAAAGAAAAATGATATAAATAATAGCAATTTGGAAAAAAACAAACGTTTTCATTTTTTGGTGAGTGCATGCTTTCCCATAGACGAATTACACGAATACTTATGAGTTGGCAGCATTTGTGAATATGTAACCTGTAGTATAAATTAGACAATCAGACCATCTTTAAAAAATTGTTTGATTACCCTCACCTAATATCGATCGACTGGCTAAAAATGACTCGACTAAAAAAAATTCAACCACAAGGAAGCAATTATTTTTATATGTAATCTGGAAAATATAATTTTAAAAAAATAGGATTGAAGTTGAAATTTTCTGAGAAGAATGATTTTTTTTCACCTACCCACCTACAAACATAATATCTCCAGACTTTGTCGGCAGAGGACAACCATGCAAACATTTTTAAAAAAAATGTTTGCCTTAATTAAACAAAAAAGTATGATTGAATTTTATATAAACAGTCCATCGTCGTAAACCACGGTCAAAATGTACGATCCTCTCCCATTCTGGTTGTTGGTAGGAGAGAGAGCAATGTGCGGACTCCGAACGAGATAGTCTTACAATATTACATATTTTCTTTCCTCTATAATGCATAGCAGAAGTCCACAGTAAATTAATTAGTTAAAGTACGACCACAGGCCTTAAGATCGCTGAGAAAAAAAATTGAGGTGTTGAAAAAAAAATAAAGGTATGGAACTCTTTTCATGGGGTACCTACTTTCGCCAATAAAATTCTTTTAAATCAAATGCTTTACAATTTTACTTTCTATCCATATCTATTCAAATATAAACAATCTTCATTACTACCAAAGTTCATTCTGTAATCCTTTATACTTCTCGAGATATTCTGAAATAAATTCCCAAATTGACATTAATTTTTTTACTCGACATCAGCTTGGGCCTTCACTAATTGTAAAGCGGGAACGACGGTACAAATTTTCCCCGGAATTTATTCTAAACTCAACGAATATTTTCTCATTTGCATTCAAGCTTTATAAGGTTTTTCTTTAATTTGATCATATGGTGTAACTAAGTCACAAACAACATTTTAGCGGTCTAATTGTTTTGAAAATCGAAATGTATATAATGCATTGCGGGAAAAATTCGTTCTACCATGCCTTCATTTACATTCAAAATCAACATGGCGGTAGTTGTTGATGTAGACGTTTTCAAATTAATTTTTCGCGAAAGAAATATTATTACGGACTTAACGTTACAATCTAGAGTAAGAAATCAACTTTAAATTGTTGAAAGATTTTGCAAATACTATGCAACTCTTCGCCGCACTTCAAACACCGTCTGTTTACATGTGAATGACCAGGGGCCCAAGCTAATGTCGAGTAAAAGAAAGTAGGTCATTTTTGAAATTGATTTCGGAATATCTCAAGAAATATATGGAATTTCGGAATGAGCTTTGGTAGAATTGAAGAATGTTTATCTAAGAATAGATTTAAATAGAAAGTAGAATTTTACATCATTAGAATAAAAAATATTTTATTAGCGAAATTAGGTACCCAGTGTAAGAGTTCAGTACCTTTATTTTTTTTTACACACACATTTTTTTTTAAGCGATCCAAAGGCCTGTGGATTACATCAATGTATTTTACACTTAACGCGCTTAGAAAAAAAATATTTAAAAACGAAAATTCTGAATTTAGATTTAAGTAATCGTAAAATTCTATTTCATTGAACATATTATTTTCAAAGAACTTATGATTTATTTATTTTACTTCTCCCGTCGAGAAGAGAAGACGGCCGGTAGATGATCTCTCAGCCTATTACCCAAAAAAGGGTAAGCCGCATTTTCAATGCCTATTCGATGTATGTCTTTCCAAAATAAGTGGGGGATAAGCCCCCCTCCCCTTGCCCTTTGCCCGATTTCGATGCCTATGCTATACCCAAACAATGGATATGTTTTTACATTACCGGTATGACGTTGAAAACTATCAATAATTGAATTAATTAAATTAAAACAGATGAAAACTACAAATTTTAGGTATAGTAAAGAGTATGAGAGAAAGATTTTTTCATAGTCTTGAAAAATCAAATTGCTTCTCTTATAAATACTTTGCTATAACTCGTTCACTTTTAGCCCCCCCACCCCCATCTACATATTACAGACTTGAAATTCTAAAAAGAAACGGCAATAATAATATTAAACAATCATCTTTCTATATTTTCTAAAAGACCCATTTCACTTTTATAATGTTAAGCAAAACCTTAAATATTTAAAAGTCAATAGCTTAGGTCCTGATTTGACCATATCACCAAAAAGTTATCCAATCAGGGTCAATCATTTATTTCTACTTCTACCAGTAAGTGGCCTCCGTCAATTTGTTGACTATTATGACACCAGCTGTGCGCATGTTTTTTAAAAGATGATTAAAAGAAAAAATGTAACAATTGTGACAGTCTATTTACAAGTGAATCTAAAAAAATAATATTTTAGCTGGTGACCTATCGACGGAGGCGAGCCTTGAAGCAGTCAAGGCTCGGTGCCATCACGATAGAGGTGGGTAGGGCATTCCACTCCTGGATGGTACGTGTGTAGAATGACTCCTTCCTCACTGAGGTTCGGCATGATGGTAGCTGAAATGCCAGTATATTGTTGTTTCTGGTTGTTCTGTCTTGGGTTCTTAGTTTCTGGCTAGTGTCAATCTGGACTTTGTTGTTGACGAGTTTATACATGGCACTGAGACAGGCTATCCTTCGTCTCTCTTCTAGTGATGGCCATTCCAGCTGGTTTAGCATCTCGGTTACAGACGAGGTGTTGTGGTATCTATTGTGGACATACCGAGCTGCTCTGCGCTGAATCATTTCGATTTTGTTGATATCTGACTTTAGATAAGGATTCCAGGCGGCACTGGCATACTCCACACTTGGTCTTACTAGGGATTTGTATGCTTTCTCTTTGATGTTATTGTTACTTATATTGATGTTTCTTTTGAGGAATCCAATGGTTCTGTTCGCTTTAGCTGTGATATTGTTTATGTGTTCAGTCCACTTCAGATCTGACGAGATGGTAACGCCTAGATATTTTGCAGAGGGGATATGCTCCAGTTGGTGTCCATGTAAGGTATAGTTCTTCTTGATGACTCTACGATTCCTGGTGATGCTAAGCACGTTACATTTTTCTGGGTGGAACTTCATGAGCCACTTATTTTCCCACACTGCTAGTTGGTTTAGGTCTTCCTGTAGCTTCTCTGCATCTGCATCTGATGTGATGGTCATGTATGCTACGGTATCATCAGCGAAGAGTCGTACCGTTGATAGAAGGCCCTCTGGCATGTCGTTGATGTAAAATAGAAAGAGACTGGGTCCAAGGACCGAGCCTTGGGGAACACCCGATTTTACAGACACCTCTTCAGATGATTCGCCCTCCACGACCACCCTTTGCCTGCGGTTGGTAAGGAAGCTTTGGATCCACTGCTTGGTCTTTCCTTTTATTCCATAGTGGTTGAGTTTGTGGATTAGGAGACTATGGCTCACTTTATCGAATGCTTTGGAAAAGTCCATAATAAGGCAGTCTGTCTGTTTTCCTTTGTCAATAGTGATAGTGATGTCATCGATGAACTCAATAAGTTGGGTTTAACATGAAAGGCCACGTTGGAATCCATGCTGGAGTGGGTATATGATCTTGTTGAAATCGGCGTGGTTCATGATGTGGCTAGTGACGATGTGTTCCATGATCTTGCTGGAGATGCATGTTAATGACACTGGCCTATAGTTCACCGCCTCGTATTTCCTTCCTTTTTTGTATATAGGGCAGATGTTGGCTGATTTCCATACAGCTGGTATCTCTCTAGTTTTGAGACAATCCGGGAAAAGATATTCCGGTACAAGTCTTGTTTTAGTCATGTTCCGCTAGGTGGTTTTATTTTAGCTTAGAGACTATAAATATAGGTGAAGCGGCAAATTAATTCAATTGCGAAGTTGATGCAGAAGGAGTAAGACAAGCGGACCATTTGTTACGAGAGGTAATTTTATTTAATGATAATAAATAAATATTTAAAGCTTTCAGACGTGACTGAACAAGTCTTTCCTGGCTTTAGATGTTGTTTGTCATTAAAAGCGACAGTTGGAGCCAGCAAGAGCTGTTCTACAGGAGCCAGCAAGAGCCGAACTGCATGAACTGCGCTGTAAGAGCCAGTATCAAAGAAAAGAGACTGTAGGAGCCGCAAGAGCCGAGCTGCAAGAGCCGATCGCTTATGAGCCAGCATCACACTGATTTTTTTTGTACATAATTGATTAAAAGACAAGAAGTCTAACATTTATCTGTATATATTGCTTAATCATATATTTGTATATATTGAACCTGCCAGGTCCTCAGAAAGTTAACTGAGGGGATTCAGCCGCCTTTGCTATTTGTAAATATATATCATTAGGTTTCACGCTACAAGTTTTTGGTGGCAGCGGTGGGATTCTACCTGGTAGGAATCCTCCTTGTGATATCTTTATTGATTTGTTTTCTTTGTAAAAAAAAAAATATATAATTATCAATCATGAATATTGATGAGGTCAATGCTACAATTCGAGAGCTCGAGAGCCAGATTGCCTCATATGAGCTAGAGCTTTCACAAAGGAGCCACTCAACACCTGTGAGAACGGAAAATAAAAATAGTCAGACTCAGGGTTTGCAACCTCACATACTGTGGATGATGTTGATTTTGGGGAACAAACTGGAGCCAAAAGAAAATCTGTGAGATTCGAGGATCGTGTGGACACAGCAAAGGAATCAAAGAAAGATGAATTTGACCTTAGTCCTTACTTAATAAAGAATGAGAGGCAGACGCCCAGACGAATTCTAGAAGAGCCAGTGTCAGATGTAACTTTTAGGAGAAAGTCAAGAGCCTCGTCTCCCAATACAAGAGTCCAGTATGCTTCCAGTACACGTGATCCAAGCCCAATTGAACAATCTAGGAGCCGACAACATTCTCAAAACATAAAACCAGCAACGTACGATGGTTCCACATCATGGCTTGATTTTAAATCACATTTCGAAGCATGTGCTAAGTTAGGTAATTGGGACGAAACAGAGAAGGGATTGTATTTATCTGTTTCCCTGAGAGGCAGTGCTCAAGGAGTTCTTGGAAATTTGTCGGATGGAAAAGAAATGAGCTACAAACAGCTGATATCTGCATTAAGTGACAGATTTGCTCCACCAGACCAAGTAGATTTATACAGAGCTCAACTGAGAGAGCGGAGACAAAGAGCGTCGGACTCGTTACCAGAACTTGGCCAACAAATCAGGCGCCTTGTAAACTTGGCATATCCTACAGTACCTGCAGATGTAAAGGAAACTCTAGCTAAAGATCATTTTATTGATGCATTAGCCATATCTGATATTCGACTGAGAATCAAACAAGCTAGACCTAAGAATTTAAATGACTGAAATCTGAAGACTGAACAAAGATTAGGAGGCGTGAATTCATCTTTGAGAGCTGTTGGTCAGGAAACATCAAGGGATGAATTGGCAGTAGAATTAAAAGATGTTAACAGTACCATATTGAATCTTCAAAAGTCGATGTCGTCCATCGTTGAGGAGCTGAAAGAGCTTAAACAAAAACATGGTGATCTACAAAAAGACAAATGGACAAAGAAACCCGATTGGAAGAAAACCGCTACTTGTTTTAATTGTGGCAAGAAAGGGCATCTCAAAAAGGAATGTCGCTCAAAACAAAATCCTCAGAATACTCACGCAAACCATCCAGTACAGAGAGGAACAACTCTGAAAAAGTAGGGATTATTGGGGATGCTGGTATTTTTGTTAATGCATCTATTGTTGGTTTTGATGTAAACATGTTGGTTGACACAGGAGCTACGCTGTCTCTTTTGGCTAAACATGTGTATGATAGACTGCTCGAAAGCAACAGTTCATTTGAAACTCTAGAGAAAGTCAGTCAGCCAGTGCTATCAGCAAAGAATGACCCTCTTACGATTTATGGGAAACTCAATGTCCCAGTCCTTATAAGCAACATTTTGTACAGTACCGAAGTTGTTGTTACAGAGTTGACTGTTGATGCGATTTTGGGCTTAGACTTTTTGATCGGAAATAAATGTGTTGTAGACTTAACATCGCAGACTTTAGAAGTTAATGGGAGACTATCACCTTTGAATAAAGCGGGTCATATTGGATGTTACCGTGTTTCTGTGGCAGAGACCATCTATATACCACCTAGGTCTGAAATAGTCACAAGGTGTAACGTGTGTATACCTGACAAGGAGCCATTACCAAGAGATTTAGGGATACTAGAAGGCGATGCAGACTTTTTAAAATCTGAAAGGGGGATAATTGGCAAGGTACTTGTCACGAACCAAAACTCGGTTCCTTGTCGACTGATGAATCCTAGTCCGGATGTACAAGCGATTCGTAACGGAACTGTTGTTGCAAATTTGACACCAGTTGATGGCATAGTGGAGGAATCGCATAAAGCGCCAACTAAGCAGCTGAAAGAATTACCCAAAGCCCTCGGAGAATTGCTTGATAGATCAAACAAGGGCCTGAATCCGCAACAGACCGAAAAACTAAGGTCCTTGCTCTTGCGGAATATGAATTTGTTTTCAAAAGATGACAGGGATTTTGGAGGGACAGATATTGTTAAACACTCCATTAATACAGGATCAAGGGTACCAATACGACAAGCTCTTAGAAGAACTCCCATACATTGGAAGGACAGTATAGACAAACAGATTGAAGAAATGCTGAAGTCAGATGTCATAGAAAAATCAACAAGTCCTTGGGCTGCAGGAGTAGTTCTTGTCAGAAAGAAAGATGGGAGCCTACGATTTTGCGTAGATTATAGAAAATTGAACGACGCTACTATCAAGGACGCCTATCCTCTTCCGAGGATAGATGAGTCCTTGGATCATCTTTCAGGATCCTGTTGGTTTTCAACCCTTGATCTCTCATCGGGATATTGGCAGGTTGAAGTAGATCCCGTTGATAGACCAAAGACAGCGTTTATTACAAAGAAGGGTTTATATCAGTTCAAGGTAATGCCGTTCGGACTGTGCAATGCTCCGGCGACCTTCGAACGGCTTATGGAGACAGTCCTGTGTGGTCTCCAATGGGACATATGTCTTATATATCTTGATGATATTATTGTATTTAGCAAAACCTTTGAGGAGATGACAGAGAGGTTGCAGAAGGTCTTTGATAGATTACATTCAGCTGGACTCAAGTTAAAAGCCAAGAAGTGTACTCTTTTCGGAGAGCAAGTTGAATACCTAGGGCATATTATCTCTAAGACCGGAGTAGCAACAGATCCTAAAAAGGTAGAGACTATCAAACACTGGGCAGAACCGACAACTGTTAAGGAAGTAAGATCATTCATTGGGTTATGCAGCTACTATCGGCGATTTGTGAAAGATTTTGGAAAGATTGCTAAACCTTTGCACAAGCTTACAAACAAAGATGCCAGATTTAAGTGGACTGAGGAATGTCAGTGTGCATTTGATCAATTGAAAAATTTCTTAGTCAATGCACCTATACTAGCTTTCCCTGACTTCAGTAAACCTTTCATTCTCGACACAGATGCGAGCGACATGGCCATAGGAGCTGTTTTATCACAAATCCAGAACGGGTCAGAGAGAGTCATAGGGTATGCTAGTCGAACACTCAGCAAGGCAGAGCGAAAATACTGTGTCACCAAGAAAGAGCTATTAGCTGTCGTCTCTTTTGTAAAATATTTTAGACACTATCTGTATGGGCGGAAATTTATGGTTCGTACTGACCATGGCTCGCTACGTTGGCTCCTCAATTTCAAACAACCAGAAGGCCAACTAGCGCGTTGGATTGAAATTTTGGGCATGTATGAGATGACTGTCGAACATCGCCCAGGAGCTCAACATAAGAATGCTGATGCACTCAGTCGACGTCCCTGTGGGAAATGCAAATATGATCCAGACTGGGAGGCTCATCTTAAAGCTAGAATAGAAACGGAGCCTAATAAAGTCCTTGGTATCTGCAGTGGAAGCAAAGATGGTGCAACTCATGACAATGAAGATGAAGAATTTTTTCTTGTTGATCTGCAGAGTAGGGACAAGGAGATCGTGAGACATTATGTGAAAGGATGTGAAATATGCACCAGATCTAAAGGTCCTACAAAAACGAAAAGAGCTCCAATGAAAACATTGGGAGCTGGTATGCCAATGGAAAGGATTGGTATTGATATCGTGGGAGAATTGCCTCGAACGGAGGAAGGCAACAGATACATAGTTGTGATCTGTGACTATTTCACAAAGTGGGTCGAAGCATTTGCGATGCCAAATATGGAAACGATCACTATTGCCAAACTGTTGGTTGAGCAGGTGATATCACGATTTGGAGTGCCAGGCTCTGTGCATTCAGACCAAGGGAAGCAGTTTGAAGGGAAGATTTTCACTGAAATGTGTAAAATATTGAATATAAAGAAAACGCGTACGAGTCCTTATCACCCAGAATGTGATGGACTTGTTGAAGGGTTTAATAAAACCTTGCTTACGATGTTGAGAACTCTTGTGGATGAGAATCAGTCAAACTGGGACGATCTGTTACCTTATGTCTTGATGGCTTACAGATCGGTGGAAAATGAGACCACTGGGTATAGCCCCAATTATTTAATGTTGGGAAGAGAGGTTGGTACACCTCTGGATATTCTTTTTGAAATGCCATCTACTTTGAAGGAGATTCCTGTTCAGAAGTGGGTTTGGGAGCTCAAAGAGAAAATGGAGTTAGCACATTCTTTCGTGAGGAACAATTCAATAGGTTCCATGCTCAGACAAAAGAGTCTACATGACACGAAGTTAAGTTGGCAGACATTTGAAAAAGGAGATGAGGTTTATGTGTATTTTCCACGATACGCTGTTGGGAAATCTCCTAAGCTTACACAGTTTTGGCGAGGTCCATTCATAGTACAGGAAAGGTTTTCTGATGTCACCTACAAAGTTAATTGTGGTGCAAACGGAAAATCTCAGGTCATACATGTCAATCGTATGAGGCCAAAGAATACCCAAGTGTTGAGGGGAGAATAAGGAACAAATTCTGATACTCAAGAAATTGGCTATGATGATATTCAGGAGGAGGAAACTTTGACGCCAGAGAGCAATAGAAACATTGAACCCGAAAACCGCAGAGAGAGACGAAGACCAAGATATCTCTCCGATTATGTTCTGGATATATAACTCCTTTACTATGTGTTTGCCAGAAAGAGTTGTGTATATATTTTTTGATTACTGAAGGTATTTTCACCTGATTTTTCGTACTTTTGAAACAACTCATAAAGCAGATAGCTGAATTATATTATAATATTAAAAAAAATGATAAAAACAACAAAAACAAGCATGCGAGGTCGCATGGATTTTGAGGCGTGGGTAATGAGACAATCCGGGAAAAGATATTCCGGTACAAGTCTTGTTTTAGTCATGTTCCGCTAGGTGGCGTTATTTTAGCTTAGAGACTATAAATATAGGTGAAGCGGCAAATTAATTCAATTGCGAAGTTGATGCTGAAGGAGTAAGACAAGCGGACCATTTGTTACGAGAGGTAATTTTATTTAATGATAATAAATAAATATTTAAAGCTTTCAGACGTGACTGAACAAGTCTTTCCTGGCTTTAGATGTTGTTTGTCATTAAAAGCGACAGTGGGAGCCAGCAAGAGCTGTACTACAGGAGCCAGCAAGAGCCGAACTGTATGAACTGCGCTGTAAGAGCCAGTATCAAAGAAAAGAGACTGTAGGAGCCGCAAGAGCCGAGCTGCAAGAGCCGATCGCTTATGAGCCAGCATCACACTGATTTTTTTTGGTACATAATTGATTAAAAGACAAGAAGTCTAACATTCATCTGTATATATTTCCATTTCTAAATTTTTTCTCTATGATAACCCTTTGAAGGTTAGCGGGATTGATTTCCTGATAATTCTGCCGGAATGTAAATTAGGCAGGTCGATAGGTCAGGAGCTAAGGAGGCCTAGTATGCATGCAAATCTCGTGCGCATCTGTCTCTGAGTCTGACGCTAAGGAGGCCAAATATGCATGAAAATTTCGTGCGGCTGCCTTTGTGTTTGTCGTCAGTGGTCTAGGACTATTGAAATTTTGATGGGAATCCTTGTGTAATTTAAATCTTTGTCTGCATTTTTAAAGTTTAAATCTATAATTTTATTTCACATTGATATGGAAATATAAGGAATCACTGTCTAGTTAGTATTGTATGCCAGGGACATCAACAATAGTGGGAAACATGGGATAATTTATGCATAACAGGCTTCGCCCGTTATGCAAATTATCCCATGTTTCCCACTATTGTTGATGCCCTGGCATACTATACTAACTAGACAGTGATTCCTTAAATATTGCTTAATCATATATTTGTATATATTGAACCTGCCAGGTCCTCAGAAAGTTAACTGAGGGGATTCAGCCGCCTTTGCTATTTGTAAATATATATTATTAGGTTTCACGCTACAGTTTGATAAGAATGGTTAAAAATCAAGGTAAGGATTGGGGCCACATCATCTGCCAGTTCTTTGAGAATCCTTGGTGTTATGTTGTCTGGTCCAGGAGCTTTGGTTATATTCAGCCCCTTAAGTAACTTGTGGACTCCATTTACTGTTATGTTTAGGTCTTCAATCTCAGGATATCCACCCTTCATGCTGCATCGCTTAGAAAACTTTTCAGCTGTGATATCCACTTTTTCCGAGAAAGCTTCTTTGAACTGTTCATTTAGTATATTTGCTTTGTCTACTGAATCCTGGTGAAGAAGGCCGCCCTTTTTTAAAGGTGGTATGCTATTCCCATCTGATTTCCTATGTTTGACGAATTTCCAGAAACGTTTATTGCGGTCTTGATTTGCATCATCTGGTCCTGATGTTACAATGTTTTCTACATACTAGTACTTCCAGTATGCGCGTCTGATTTCCTGCTGTGTTTTCCGTTTTGATTCCTTGTAGGTGCCCAGGTAGCACAAAACGTTTTCATAACATTATATTCCGGTTGTAAGGATGTTATTCCGAAACGTTTTTGACATAACGTTTGAAAAATGTTTTTATAATGTTTTATCTAGGTTATAATGACGTTTTTAGAAAACGTTTCTCAAAAACATTTTTAAAATGTTTTTCATAACGTTTAATACTGGTTGGAAGGAAGTTTTTAGAAAACATTTTTGCATAACATTTTTATAATTATGATAAGAATTTTTTTCATTGCTTAAAAAGCATTATAAAAAAATGTTTTCATATTCCATTGTTTGAGAAAAACTATTCTAAAAACTCATAATATGATGTTAAGAATATACACAGTGTGTTGTGTACGTTGACTCAAATTTTAAGAATATTTATTTTTAAATTGAATGAAATTTATTATAAATTCCGATTACAAATGATACCAGAAAACATTGTCTTAAAATGTTTGGAAAACGTTGTTAAAACGTTATAGAAACAACAAATATATCTTTATATTTCAATTCTTAAAAAATATACATTTAGTATTTACTTTTTTGTTTGTTTGTTATTAATACTAGGTGATATCTTTTGAAGCATATTAAGGAAAAAATATTAAACAAAAATGTTTCTAATTCAGTTCTTTTTTAATTGTTTTATATGCCACATTGATTTCCTAAAAAAAAAAAATAATGATTGTGAAAAATGTATAAAAAGCCATTTTAAAGTATTTTTTCTAAGATGTGATGTAGTTCAACAAAGTAATGCAGTGCATTTATTCACTTGTGTTGTTTCCTCCTGGATAACGCGTTTATCAAAAGTTAATTGATTGACACAGCGGGATGCCGTGGTCAGCGCTGATGAAACCGCTCCTTGCTGCAAACTATTTCCACGTGATCTATATAGGTCAACTTATCAAGATTTTGAAAAACCGGGCAGCATTCTTGAGAGACAAAGAACAGGATTTAGGGAATATTTTACATCACCGTATGGTATGTTGAATTTAAAGTTGTATTCATCGTGTATACATGTATGTATTAAGAAATAGTGTATACATGTATGTATTAAGAAATAGTATTATAGCTGTGTTTGTAGAAGCCTGAATCATTCCTTGTAAACAATGGTAAATGATTGTATATATCTTGGATATTTGAGGGCGGTTAATTGGTTGTTTTTGAAGTAAACTGATCATTGAAGTTTATCATGATTGTGCATTTATTTTACATATGTATTATGTCTTGTGTCTAGTGTGAATTTTCTTTATTACTGTGTACTTTAGTATAAACACCCCAGGCTTAGAGATAGATTTTCAAATTGAAAGCTTCAAAACATGATTTAAATAGATCGAGTAGGTTGAGTTTGCGTGTTTGTGTGTGTGTGGAGGGGTGGGGGGAGGGGGGCAGGGCTTAACGAGTTGGTTTAATACTTCTTTGGAAATGTAAAATGATTTGTATTTATATACAGTGTCATGTATATGTTTTTCAATTTAGAATTCTCAAAATGAATATCATTTTTCATTTTACAGCGGCTGTTTGCAAAGACTAAATATTACATGTTATGAGAGGAATTGGACAGAATGAAGTTTGCTACACACCATCTTTGAGGGATTTACCGGGGTATTAATTTTAAAGGTATGTTTGAAATTTCCTGACACGAATGCATAACGGAGATAGATTTATCATGTTTATTTAGTATATATTTTATAGAACTGTTGCCAAAAACATACACACTTTTCTTGTATTTATCGGATTTATGACTATGTATAGTTTTTAAATCTTCTAAAATTATTTTCTATATCTTTGTTTTTCAGAAGAAAACAAAGAAGTCCAAGTGCCAAACAGATGATTTGCAAATGAAGAAGGATATTGTGATTTTTTTTCTTATTTCAATTGTGACAAATCTTCCCTGTTAAGAAGACTGTTATTGACTGTGTGGATGTAAAAAAGAGTTCATGGATTATATTTGTGAAAGAGTTTAAACCAATAAAAACTATAGGAAGTACAATACTTTTTTTTGTTGTAAATTTTGTATAATCCTTTAAAACATGTTAGAAATGTTCTGAAAACGATTTTAAAAATGTTTTGAAAACGTTTTCAAAAATGTTTTCCAAACATTGCAGGACAATGTTTTTGAAAAACGTTATGATAACGTTTAAAAAACCATACAAAATAACGTTGTAATAACGTTTTAGAAAATGTTTTTATAACATTTTGAAAACGTTTTGATAACGTTTTAATAACGTTGCTGTGCTACCTGGGTGTTCGCATCCTTTGTATTTCCCGATTTTTTCTTTTTCTTGTAGCATGCATTCCTTTTCTTTATCAATCTGCGGACATCTCGTGTAATCCAAGGCTTACTATCCTTAGTTCTGGCTAGCTTTGATGGAATATGTGCTTTGATACTTTCTTCGAGGGAATGTTGGATTCCTTTATCATACCGATTATTTCTAAGAATATCAAACAAGCTTTACATTTTTTTTCAAAGTGCGTTAATATGATCGATATTAACGCACTTTGAAAAGAAATTTATTTTTTTTCAAAGTGCGTTAGCTTGGTCCCAAATTTAACGCATTTTGAAAAATTTTTTCAAAGTGCGTAATTTTTCAAAGTGCGTTAATTGTAACATGGCAGGTAGAAGTCCAGGGAAAAAATAGCACAGGTTTGTTAAATTCCCAACTAATTCTCTGTAGTTTTTGAAAATATTTCAAATCCTTTCAATTTTTAATTAATCTACAGTATTCCTGATTTCTTCTAAATTCTTCACCCCCCCCCCCCTTTCCCCTTTAAGACGATCTTTCGACTTAAAGCAGTGGCGGATCCAGGAATCTTGACAGGGGGCAGTTTGGGCCCACAGCCACACACACACAAACTGATTTATTAATTTTTTATGTATTTTGTACACAAAAGGGGGCCACTGGATCCCTCTCTTAATCCGCCAATGGAAAGGAATTGTAGATCCGCCAAGTAGGCCTCCACCAAAATATTTTGATCACGTGACAAATAAGCGGAAGTAAGAGAAATCCCAATGCGTTGTCAAACCTACTTGTCTCAAGTGCAGTCTTCCTATTAATCCAAGTAATTAGTGTGACACAGTAGAATATTCGGATGTAATTATCTAGCTCAAGTTAAAATGTCAGATTGAAAGACTGGTGTTACGAAATGAACCCCTAATTTGAAATGGAATCAGGTAAGTTTTTTTTTCCATCTGTAATCTGTGATGGAATGTTTGAATTTGGAGCCTGGAGCCATAAACAGTGATTAATATAACGAAGCTTATTTAATTTATAAATAAACAAGAAATTTAATTTTACCCCCACTTAATTGAAGTTGAGATTATTGTAAAGAAAGTTCCTGATTGTAGGTATAGAAAATTTCGAATTTCCTCAGTGCTTTTTGCATGTACCAAACATGCCTATTTCTGTTGACAAATTCAGACCATCAAAATATGCACTAATTTCTCACGATTTAAATGGAGGTTAATAATGTGTATACCACCACAGCCTGTGGTACCACAAAGACGGTATTTTGTAGTTTTGCAAACAATATCTTTTGTTACATGAATAAGGATTAGTCTGTAGTTGCATTGGGCTCACTGAATGCGTAGGCTTCATTGATATGTATTCTTGCTTTATTATTTACGTTTTGTATTTTGTTGTGTGGGTTAGGCCTTAAACTTAATTTTAAACTGTATAAAATGATGATGAAAATATACTTTGTCTGGTAGTCAACCTTTAAGTTTTCAAGTTTAATTTATTCACCAAAATCAAAATAAAGGGTACATTAATAACATACAATTTTTATACAGGATTGTCATTGTTAAGGTACATATGACCAACAAGGCTACTAAACAGCAAGTTCACTTTAATGAAATATCTGTTTACTAGCTCATGTACATGATGAAGACTGACTGCTCATATGGAGAAAATGTGAACTTCATAATGAAGTATAATTTAATAATATCCTATAATGTATGAGGGTTCAGCTACCACAAAAGACCTGTTGATTTTGTCATTTCTTCTGATATAAAATGCACAATATTAAAACCTGCAATCTGTTTTATTTGTTGTAAAAAGTTAAATCAATACTTCATCCTACTTCAGTAGTTGTCACTTATAATATTGAAGAGAATTACATCAATAGGCTCCATTCATTAGAACCATGCAGGAAGAAAATTTATAAGTGAATATTTAGAAATAAACAAAGAAGGATATCAAAACAATTATGTCGGGTTTTTGAATGCTCACACTCACACGTACAAATATATAAACCAAGTAAACAAGAGTGACACTTTGAATATAAAGCTAAAAGTCTTTGTATAACTATAAGCTCATTCTAAGTATTGAGCAATTTGAAAAAAAGGAATACACAGTAATCATTGGTAAAATAATTTTTAATGCACATTGAAGGTGCATCTGTAATAGTATTTTGTATAAGTACATAATACACATGCACCTACAATGTGCATTAAACATGTTAAATAATATATAAGTACACTAACATAGATATTTGCCTTGTGATTTTATGAATACATACATTACAGTCTAATTATTATAATAATAAAAGTATGTGTATATAGGCATTCTTAAAAAAAAGAATTAAGAGCTAATCAATACCTCATCATGCTGAACTCTAAAGATATAATTTATAAAATCAGAATTTCAATGCCGTCAATCTGTGCTCTTATATAAAATACTTGTGTATGTGAAACTGTCCAGAATTCTTTTTAGATTTAACAAGTTTATTTGTTAAATCAATTAATTAATTATCCTAGCCTGGCCTGTCTGGATGATCAGTGAAATTGAATGGAATGTGCAGTTTTGAATTTTCAGTAGAGAACCTAATGGCCTTCTTTCTGGCTCCTGCTCATCTAGAAGTCTGGTTTGTGTATATATATTAATCACAGCTGCTATGTACATGATGAAGACTGACTGCTCATATGGAGAAAATGTGAACTTCATAATGAAGTATATTTTGATAATATCCTATAATGTATGAGGGTTCAGCTACCACAAAAGACCTGTTGATTTTGTCATTTCTTCTGATATAAAATGCACAATATCAAAACCTGCAATCTGTTTTATTTGTTGTAAAAAGTGAAATCAATACTTCATCCTACTTCAGTAGTTGTCACTTATAATATTGAAGAGAATTACATCAATAGGCTCCATTCATTAGAACCATGCAGGAAGAAAATTTATAAGTGAATATTTAGAAATAAACAAAGAAGGATAACAAAACAATTATGTCGGGTTTTTGAATGCTCACACTCACACGTACAAATATATAAACCAAGTAAACTAGAGTGACACTTTGAATATAAAGCTAAAAGTCTTTGTATAACTATAAGCTCATTCTAAGTATTGAGCAATTTGAAAAAAAGAAATACACAGTAATCAGTGGTAAAATGATTTTTAATGCACATTGAAGGTGCATCTGTAATAGTATTTTGTATAAGTACATAATACACATGCACCTACAATGTGCATTAAATAATACAATGTATATAAGTACATTAACATAGATATTTGCCTTGTGATTTTATGAATACATACATTACAGTCTAATTATTATGATAATAAAAGTTTGTGTATATAGGTATTCCTAAAAAAAGAATTAAGAGCTAATCAATACCTCATCATGCTGAATTCTAAAGATATAATTTATAAAATCAGAATTTCAATGCCGTCAATCTGTGCTCTTATATAAAATACTTGTGTATGTGAAACTGTCCAGAATTCTTTTTAGATTTAACAAGTTTATTTGTTAAATCAATTAATTAATTATCCTAGCCTGGCCTGTCTGGATGATCAGTGATATTGAATGGAATGTGCAGTTTTGAATTTTCAGTAGAGAACCTAATGGCCTTCTTTCTGGCTCCTGCTCATCTAGAAGTCTGGTTTGTGTATATATATTAATCACAGCTGCTTTATACAGACCAGGCTGGTTGCATGTTTTTATTATCTTAATTAAAATAACATGCAGACAGGAATGTAACCAAGTACAAGCATTCTTCAAAATATTCAGAGAAGGGTCCTGGGAATAATAAAAACTCTGACGTAGCAGATAAAAATCTATATTTTAGACAAAAACACAAAAAAAATATTCTGTAACATGAAATTACACTGTCATATATCTTAAACAATGTTTTCAAGAAGGCTGAGTGATTCAAAGAAGAAAGGATCTTTTCTTCTGAAGCAGATATTGATAATCATGATAATTACCCACAGGTCATGTGACAAAATGTTTAACTTTAAATAAGGACCATCTCTACACTGCACCCTGATTTCAAGGTATTTTTGTGTAGTTAGACTAATCGACCCAACATTTGACATAAAATAGAATAAATTTGTGATTTGCATTGTATTACACTAGTATTACATAATTTAAAATGAATCCATGCACATTTAAACATTGTTAGAGCATTGTAGATAAAGTAGTTTAAAGCTGTATCTGGCATATCTGCATGTTTTTTTCTCCATTTGAGTAAGGAAAGGAATTTTTCTTTTCATTACAATGTACTTCAATGTCTTTGAAGATTTTTCTTTGGACTAAAAAATTCACACTCCAAATATTAAAAATTATTGAATTTCAATTTAAACAATATAAAAAATGCTTTCTCTGGTTGTAAGTATTGTAAAACAGGAATTTTAGTTTCATTTCCTTTGAGTTGGAGCAATGTCAGTTTAGGACCTGATGCGTTCCAATAAGCAGCTGACTCGCAGGTTACTGACAGTAAACTAACAGGGAAATATTCGACACACTGTTAGAACTAGGCCAAACTAACTATGTCATTCACACAAGTAGTTTACTTGAGGAACACCGATTATTTATAAAAGTAGAGGAAGTGTATATAGAGAGAGGAGATTGCCTTTTATACTTTGTATTATTCAATGAATCATGCTCTATGCTATTGTCAGAACATATAACGTTTTTTACCACTTTATCTTCACATGCTCTGCAAAGAGATTTCATTCATTTTCGCTCCACTGATGGCGACAGTGTGCGCAGAAAACACACTTGACTTTTCTTTTGTTTTCCTTAAGTGCCAGGGTTAGAGATCGCCAAAACATTGGCTTCTGAGGCTTGTTGGTCATATAGTCAGAGGAAATTGTTTGTTCTCAAGTATGAGAATATAAAGACAATCCTTGTACAACTATAGTTCATTCATAAGTTAGCTGGAGTTAGCATTTGGACTCATGTGCACGTCGAGAAAATAAAACATTCTGCGGGATGAAGAATTCTCTGAGTTTAGTTAAGCAAGTGTGCTCTCAGAAAGGTAAAAAGAATTTTAATAAATGGAATATTTATTTATAATTTATTAAGCAAGATCTTTTTTGTCAGTCACATGTTTTAAAACTGTACAACTGTATAGTATTGTAATTTACAGTGATGCATGTACAGCATGGTCATTAACTTAATATCTACACTTAATGTACTATATACATGTATAATACATCCGTTAGGTTTTTTGTACAAATGGTTAAGATCCTAATATGTTAAAACTGCATGTGTAAGGTTCTATACTATGTTACTTTATAATGCACAGTCATTAATTCATTCATTTGGTATAGTATACATGTATAACAGTACATGTGTATATACAGCATGCTACATAAATACATCTAGATGGGAGGGGGTACTGTTTGCTAATATTCTAATTGATTTATGCAGATACATGTATCAGTGTATTGCAAATATTTGCTAGCATACTCTCATTCCAGGTTAGTAAAAAAAATTGTTTTGATTGCCGTTTGTATGAAAAATAACTTGGACTGCATTAGGTTACACTGATTATAGAGATAGCTAGATCATTACCAATATCTACAAACTGAAATGTGTACGATTAAGACTGAATTTTATTTATAGATGCCTTGGGAATAAATCCGTAAATTGCAGCAGTCAGATAAAATTCTTCTTTTTTTATAAAGGCATTAAAGTCATTTGTTAAGATGAAGAAGAAAAACATGGCAGTTATTATCTATGGTGTTGTTTTACTTGATTGATTTAACGATTTGCAACACCTGGTAGGATTTTGATAAAATGTGGCTAATTGTATAAAAAACTGAAAATTTGAAAGACATAGATATATACTGGTACCTATAGTTTGAAAGGTTGAATTATTTCAAAAGGATTTTTTTGTGGCTTTTTTGTAGGTGCTTTTTGATAATACTGCATTTACTGGTATGTTTTGTTGCATATCTGAGACTTAAAAGAAAATGAATTTAAGGAATAAATGCAGAGCTGTAAAAAAAAAAAAGAAGACAAAATTAGTAGAAATTGTATGCCAGATTGACAAAATCCGGAAAGGTGTTGCTGCAGAATAATTGTATTTGCATGTGTATTGAAACGGGAACCTTGCATTACTTATTGATATCATTAAATATTGATTTGTTTTTGTTGTAGACCCTGGCCCTGTGAGTCAGACTGATACCAGTGAAGACAGGTGAGTACTCTATGAAAATGGACACATTATTATAACAAAGGTTCTCATATACTGGGAATATACCAGGATTTCCTCCTTGGAGAAATGTAAGGAAACTTCTTAAATAAATGTATTAGGACAATTCCAAGAATATGTCATGTTGAAGCTGGATCATCATTTTTCTGTGTAAAAAGGGGGTGGGGGATTGACTACATGTATCCAAGTGGGATGGATGCATGAACAGACACCCCTATCCCTCATATGATATAACCCCCCCCCCCCCCCCCCCCCCCCCCCCTCCTCTTGCCTTCCCCCGGTTTCGATGCCTATGCTATACACAAAACAGGTACATGTACATGTATGTATAATATGTATTTACATAATGGTATGACGTTGAAATTTTCAATAAATGAGTTAACTTAAAACAGATGAAAGCTAAAAAAAAAAATGTAAGTACAGTAAAATGAATGAGAGAGAAAAAACTTTCATAGTTTTCTGAAAAATCAAATTGCCCCTTTTTCTTAACATAAATTCAATGCTATAAGTTGTTC
>PRKT01000444.1:147220-161122 GCA_003671525.1 Saccostrea glomerata | reverse complement strand
GGGGGGGGGGGGGGGGGGGGAGAGATAGAGACTCAAGCAAGCAATATTTAGACTCAAGGAGGGGGATTAGAGGCTCCAAAAGGGTGAAAAGAGACTCAAGGAGGGGGAATAGAGGCTTGAGAAAGAGGATATAGACTCAAAGAGGGATATAGGGGCTCAAAGAGGAAGAGGAAATACTGGGAGGGGGGATAGAGGCTCAAGGAAGGGGTAGAGGCTCAGTTTTCTGGATTTGATTGTGAACCTGCTAATTTGAAACACAGATTATATGCACAATTGAAGTTGAATTTTCATTCTGGGACCAATATAAAGAAAAAATTTTTAAAAATTAAATAAATTTTATGATTTCAATTCATGGTTGGTATATCAATAAGAGACAAAGAATTGTGACATAGTTTAAAATACATGTACCATGTAAAAATATTTAGTTGTTACTTTCAGTGGGTAATCTTAAGTTTGTAAATTTGAGCAGCTTTCCAGAATATCAAGTTCACACCTCTTGATAATATACATATTACAGAGAAATGTCATGAAAGTGCATAAGACAGAGTCTTAAATAAACTACAAATTAATCAAAACATCTAACAGCTGATAAATTTATAGCCAAGGGAGCAGATAGGTTTTCACACAGTTTACAAGTTTTATCACAAAAAACACTTCTGGTATGTGGCAATTATTCAAAAATGTACAAGCCATTAATTAATGTTGAATGAAGTTCAACTAGGCATAGCACTTAAGATATTAATAATTGTGTCAAAAATAGAGACCTTAAAACTAAGTGCTGACTCTGTAGAATTATGGGGATAGTTCTTGCATAAGTAAGTAGAGCAAGATACTGGGGTATATAATGTATACCGATCTCGTTAGATATTCCCCTTTTCTAATATGTTTTATTTCAAAGCCATTGATGGTTGAACGTTATATTTTCTAGGGATGAGTTGCCCCAGGTTGCGGACATTTTCGTTAAGAAGGGACCGTTCCTGAAGCTGTATACATCCTACATAAAGGATTTCTCCGAGGCGAACGAGATTCTGGATGAAGCATGTAAAAGACATCCCTCATTTCTCACAGCAGTCAAACAGTTCGAGGTGGGTAGTTTTAAGAGGGCTGGGTGGTTGTGGTCATTTTCAGACTATATTGATCTCCTTTAGAAGAAGAGCTTCATATAAAGAAATACAAAAAGATCGAATTTTAATAATAAAAAGTATGAAATGTTCCTTTTCAAATGATAGTTGAAAGCTTAAGATATCACATCTAAAAAAATTAAGTTATGTCTGATGGTTAATTTGTTGACCCCCCCCCAGCCTCCTTAAATTAAAGTTATAAAATAAAGCTTGTAATGACACATACATGTATATGGTGTTATATGAAAAGCAAAGTAATATGCCAGATTAAGCCCAATTTAAAAGTTTTCCTTTAAAATGCAACTTGAGGACACTTGATTTTTAATATGTGAACAATAATTAACCAAAGTGTCCATTATTTTCAAAGCATTAAATAGCCTTCATTGTATGAATGTGTATATAATTATAGAAAATACATGTTTTTTGTATTGCATTAAACATGTAAGAAAAAAAATACATGTTGATCTTATTTCTCCTGTTTTAATTATTACAGAGAAGTCCAAGATGTGCCAATCTGGCATTGAAGCACTACATGTTAAAACCCATACAGAGAATACCTCAATATAGACTGCTGCTTCAAGGTATTAAATACAAGTATAACATACTTAAAAGTGGCAGGGATTGACAAATTTGCTTCGTTATAAGCGTAATTCGTTTTATCTCTTAAGTTTACAATGTATTTTCTATTAGTCATGGGGAATGAAAATTTGCTGTTAACATTTTCGCTATAAGTGTGTTTTACTGTTTTAAAGAAGTTTTATTAAAAATTAGCTTTTATAACAACATTTTAAGGTATTTTAAGATTTAGACTTTATGTCAAAAGTAATTTAATTAAGCATTGAATTCATATTTTGGGATGTCTTCGATCCTATAACACACCTGGCCGTGCCGACAAATTGAATACCCCATGTTAGCGCGGTATGATAATTTGTCGGCACGGCCAGGTGTGTTATAGGATCGAAGACATCCCAAAATATGAATTCAATGCTTATATTTACATTCCTTAATTTTTTCTTTTCAAAATTGCTCTTTTCGTTAATCTAAAATGTGAATTTAGCACCCTTCATACTGTCTTGGTTAATAGATGTAAGAGCCGTTTGTGACGTCAAAATGACGTTAGATGACGTTGCAAAGTTAAATGACGCACACAAACATTGCGAGGAAAAAAGTGACAAAATAATTCTTAACACACATTACGTTAATTTTTACTTTAATTTTTCAGAGTTAAAGTTTTCATTAGATTGAAATAAAACATTTTACATTTTGGTGTTCTTAGAGTATTGAAAATGCATATAGTTCCTATTGTGTATTCTCACGCGTGGTGACAAGATTTCGCGTGTGTTATAGAAATTTGAATTTTGTGGATTTCTAATAGATTTCATAAGGAAAATTACACCGAATGTCAATATTCAGATAAAAAAAAAAGAAAGAAAGAAAGAAAGAAAACAAAAAGATGAGTAAATTTATGAAATGATTCAGAATCAGTCAGATCACAAGATGACATGTATACAAGTATGTTAAGAGTTATATACATGTATTATTTATATATTTCCTTTTTTTATTTGTAGATTATCGGAAACACTTGACCTCAGACTCGCCTGATTATAACAATACTTTAGGTGAGTGTATAGGGCATTGTTTTCTGTAGGGTTTGTGTGACATTTATAATGGATATTTGTCATGTACCCAATACAAGTAGTTATTGTACTTATGTATTTTGAAGTTTATGTTAAAAATGCTTGAGATATTACATATATATTTTTGGTTAAATCTAAAGTAAGAAATATATTTTAAGAGTTTGAATGATATTTGATGTGTTTCTTTCAAGTATCAAATACTAAAAAAAATTCAATTACTTCAGTGTTATATTCAAACTAACTTGCATGTTAATTACATTGTTATAAGGTTAAAAATGTAATCAAACTACACATGACTTCTAGCACATACAATATAGTCACAGGCTTTATAATTTGCAAAATATTAATGCGCTTTACAGCTTGATGCTTAAAAATTGTTTTGTTTACTGACATTTTCCAAGCTTGAAGTCTTGAATCAAGCCACATTCATTCAGATTGCTTCACTGCCATCCTGGAGATAAAAATACTACTATATAATCCTGGAATGTCAAATAATTATACCCCATGCAACAAGTTGCGGGAGGTATAATTTTTTTGACCCGTCCAACAGTCAGTGTGTCAGTCAGTCTGTCTGTCAGTCCTGTTTTTTTGTCAGCGCAACTCCTCATAAACTGCTGCACAGAATTTGCTCAAATTTTGCAGATATTTAGTAGACAGTGTGCATAAGTACATATTACCAGGAAATTCCGATTCCTTTATTTTTCTGGGAATTTCTGCTCTTTTCAACTTAGATTTTTGGCCATACCTTAAATACAGAAATGAAGAAATTGTCAGCGCAACTTTTTATAAACCGCTGCACAGAATTTCGTTAAACTTTGCAGATATTTAGGACACATATGTAGATGTGCATATTACGAGGAAATTGGGATTCCTTTATTTTTCCTAGCAATTTCAGCACTTCCAGTTTTGGGGGAGCGTTGGGTATGCGAGCTTGCTCACTTTTTCTTTCATTGAATTAAGTGATCTGGAGACCTGTGAATGAAGCATGAACAGTGCATAGTATTGCATACAAAAAGAGAACATGTTTATATTTGGCTATGCAATATGCAAGTCAAGAAATGAGGGAAATATATTAGGTCAAATTAGGATATGAATTATTCAAAAGGCATTTTTAGACCTTGAAATACTCATTTGTGCTGAGCAGGCATATAAACATATGGATAAGTATTCCTGAAACAATGGTTCTTACTGTGTACACTTTATTGACCAAGATTGGGTATAAGATGTGCATCATCCTTTTTTTCTGGCTCTTATGTACATTTATTAGTCAAATAAACTCTTAACACAGTAGGAATGTTATGTAACACTTGACCTACTGAGGGAAGGAAAGTCTGGTCTGCTATTGATGTGGTGACAGACTTAGGGGGCACTCAGGACATCTCTATGTGTCAGAGGTACTGGGGCCACTTAAAGGGTGTCAGAGGTACTGGGGCCACTTAAAGGGTGTCAGAGGTACTGGGGCCACGTAAAGGAGTTTAAGGACTCAGCGGAGTCAGAGAGGGTGTGGTGTAGACAGATATAAAATGTCATAATTGTGGTTTGTTGGTTTGAACCAATAAAAATCTGTGTCTCATTTGAGGGATTTAACAGTACATGTATCAGTTTGTTTGACTTCTGATAATGTGAAATATAGTTCATTTTGATTTTATGGTGAAATTCTGAAGAGTTAAGGGTACATGAAGTATAATTGTTCTATATTTTTGTTAGATTCCTTTAAACATTTCTACATTGGGATCAGATTTATATGTTAATATGAATGCCTGAAACATTAAAGTAATCAACAGGATTACAGGTCATGTATTTATTTGTAATTTTAAGACTTGATTCAGTGATGTTTCCAATTTTCTGCACCCTTTTTTACATTTTAAAATGAATACTTCATGATGTACTTATCAAATAAGTACTGTATGTGTTCTTACTGCACTTCATACATTGTATATACATGTATGTGCTAATTAAAGATCATATTGAAGCATGTTATAAAAATGGTTAAATCTCAGTAATTTGATTTTTGTATAAAGAGATTAGACACTGCACATGTATGCACCAAGTTAATCAAAATATTTCAAATTTCATACCTGAGTTTTCTGATTGTTCTTTTTTTTTATTCCACAGCTGCCTTAGAGATTGTGTCTAACGTTGCAGACCACGCCAATGAGAGCATGAGACAAGGGGTCTGTATATTAATGGCTTTGGACAATGTTCAAGAAAGATTTCTTAATTATTAAAAGGATATATTCTCAGACAGGATGTTACATAATTGTCAGATGTTAAAGGCTCAATAACGAATAGAATATTTCCTCCCAACTTACTTGACAGATGAATAGGGTATGGAAAGCATCAGATGGGTTCCTTGTAATTATAATTTTCTGTGAGAAGAGAAAAAAATCCACAAAGAGCTTTGTATTATTTGAAGAAATAAAGGGGAACAAATACTGTTTTTTTTTTCCAGGATCATGTACAGAAGATGTTGGAGATTCAGAAGTGTGTGGAGGGGAATTATGAAGTCATCAAGCCGGGCAGGGTAGGTCAAGATTTCAAACCACAGAGAAACACCGCATCTGATCATTTTCTGAATTTAACCACCTAAACTATAAAGCATTCTTCAATATACTATGAAATCACTGATTTCTTATGGAGCTGTGATTTGCATTGTATGGGCCCACAAAGGAATATAGGAATATGTAAATTTTGGAAAATGCAATATCATAATTCTCTACAACCATAAAATCAAACCTCCAACAGATATTATTTTTTCATAAAAAGCATAAAAAGCATTTGACCCCACAAAAGTAAGGAAAAGTCAGAGATTTTACAGTACTCATGCCAGAAAAAATAAAAAAAATCCTGGAGTATGAATTTGCATTGAGATTTGACATGATTTGATAATATAGATTAACAGATATTTATCATCAAAACTATTCTCTTTCAGACATTTCTGAAAGAAGGTGAATTGATGAAGCTGTCAAGGAAAGAAATGCAACCAAGAATGTTCTTTCTGGTTAGGGAAATAAAACCATTTGTACAGTGAAAGAAATGTTTTATCAGAACATTTGTAGAACAGTTTGAATTTCTGACATGCTTTAAAGAATGTAATTTTATATTTAGGTTTAATAGTAGAATTTTTATTTTTTCAGTTTAATGATGTCTTGTTGTACACGTCACCAATAGCAACAGGAGGCTACAGATTTAACAATGCCCTGACCCTGGTGGGAATGAAAGTAAGCAAGAACAGATAACTCCTATCAAATTAGATACTTTCAAAAAAGGTACAAATTATAAATTATTCACATGATTTCATTTCCCTGTTTCTTTTCAGGTGAGCAAGCCCCAGAGAGATGATCTGAAGACAGAATTCAACATTATTAGTATACAGCGGTCCTTTATGGTGGTCGCTAAGTAAGTAATGTGACAAGGGAGGCTACTTGTATGAAATATTTCATTAGGAGTTTATTTTTAACTAAAATAATTTTTTGAAAAAGAAAAATGATACATGTGTACAGATATGTATATACCTAGTATTTTTCAATTTTTGAAGACAGTTTTTCTGTCTACTAAAATAAGTACATTTGTAAAACAATGGAATGTAGCATCTCTTTTATCCTTTACATACTGAAATAATACTGACTTCATTTGTTGACTTTTTGTAGAAATCAGATGGAGAGAGACAGTTGGGTGGACACACTACAGAAGGCTATTGATGACCAGGCCCATCGCAGGAACACGTTTGAGAACGGAAGAACGGGAGGACAGGTGAGAATCCTATCCTTAATAGTTCTGTTAGAAAGCTTTAATTTCAACCGGGTCTTGTTTGACCAGGAAGTTCCTCCTATGGAACCAACTTTTTATCAATATTGCATATCTAAATCTACATTTATAAAGTTGCCAAATTTTGAAGAATTCTTCAGTTTAGTGGAAATGCACATGAATATTCCGGATTTCTTATAAATGAAACATGGACAACATATCACATTTAAGTTATATTTTTCCCATTCTGGCATTGTGACAAGATCTTTCTGCATGCATCTTTTTTCAGACAGTCCAATGTGAATCAGAACACAGTGATGTTTTGGTATTTCAAAGTCATGTTTGATCTCCTTTCTCTGACTAATTACTGCTTCTACTTTGTTTTTACAGTCAAAGTAGCACAATATCCAAAAATTTATTTTTCTATTTTTCAACATTCAAAAATCATTTTATGGGTGCATTGGTTTCAGAGAGCAAACTATTACCACCACAAAATTAATAGTCTAAGAGTTCTTTCATGCTAACTACGTGGTATCACAATATTGAATTATTAGGTGTGTGTGGACTGTCTTATAATAGTGTTTACTTTTTCAATTTTCATAGACTCATCTGAGTGTTTGGGGGATATATGGGAATTTAATTTTTAGTTTCATGTCTTGTCAAATATAACTAGTACATTGATAATAGATAATTTATTTTTACACTACCATGGTATTAACTTGTACATAAAAATTTAATAGGTTAGGAATATTTGTGGATACATTAATAATAAGTTGCTTGAGTACATTATTCAAGAGAAACATTAGAACCATTTGTCTTCAAACTTTTCCAAGTTGTGGAGATACTTTTTTTTTCAGAGAATTATAAAAATCTGAAAAAAAATGTATCCTCAACACTTGAATATTAACTCAGGTTAGTGTTATGGCCGTTGGCCTCTTGTGGTTGACGTATGGTAATAAACTGCTAGTGTCTTTTATTTTACAGTCGTTCTATGATATCTATGACGTGAACTATGAGCTGGGTTCTAAGGCCCCGATCTGGATCCCGGATACCAGAGTTACCATGTGTATGATCTGTACATCAGAATTCTCTGTTACCTGGAGACGCCACCACTGTAGAGCCTGTGGAAGGGTAGGGGAATTTCTCCTTTATGAAAAAAAAAGTGTGACAAAATTTAACAATGAAGTGAAGAATTTAAAAAAACTTTGAAATCGAGAAATTAAGGTCTCGAGGTTAATTATAAAGAAAATGTCACCAGGACATATCAATAGAATTGAAAATGAGACATTAAAGTTCAACTGTATCTTTTATAAAGTAAAAACAGGTATGTTAGCGGAAAGTCAATTTTTAATACGGTATGTGATTTTTTGTTATTTTATCTGTAATTGATGGTTTACAAATTTCTAACTTTTTCTCTGTAGTATGACAAATCCTTGTGTGATATTTTAATCATTTTACCAAAAGGTTGTGTGCTCTAATTGCTCTGATAACAAAGCCCCCTTGGAGTACCTCAGGAATAAGCCTGTCAGAGTCTGTGATGAGTGTTTTGAGAAACTCAGGGAGGGTAAGTTAAGTTTCTTATGTCTCAAAAATTCATCATTGCCAGAAACTATTTGCTGGTCATGCCTTGCTTAGAAAAAAGGTTTTCCTCATGTGTGTGATTCTTAAAATAAAAGCCTTATTACAGGTCATGTAGTGAAATTTATGTGCCCTTAATTTAATGAATTGTATCCATGTATCAAAAAGAGGTTTTTTTTTGGTTTTTTTAAGCTTTTGATAAGAAGGAGAAGGTACATGGGATAGATGAGAAGTTTACACAGGCTCAGGATGGCTCATTTCTCAGTCTGGGGAATCTGAAAGAAAGATTTCGTCAGATCCGACGCAGTGCCAGATTTACTCACCAACCAGCCACAAAACGACCCAGCAGGCTGCAAATTGTAAGGGGAGGTCAACATTACCGCTACACTGCAAAACATTTCAACTCATTACCGCTTCATTTCTTAAAATTTTTCAGGCTATCATTACTGCTACATTTTTTCAAAAGGACTATTGCTGAAAACAATTCATTACCGCTACATACAGAATCAACCAGTAATGGTATTGAATATGAGTTCCAAACCACAGAACCCACTTTCAAAGTAGAGAAGTACAATTTTGATTTGAATTCTAATCAGAATGAGATATATAGTTGAAATATAGTTACATAGCCTCACTTGAACGTCTAGGCTACTATTGAGAAGTTTGTAACAAATCGCGGGAATGCAGGATTTGTTATCAATAAATATTAATTTCATATAAGACTTTCAAACACTTTGATTAAAATGTGGAGATGTGTCACCTTCCTGTGGTGAACAGGAAAACAAGTCTTATGTATGTCTATTTTGTACTTTACATTGATCTGTACATGAATAAGTTGCTGGCTAAGGAAAGGGGCAATGTAGCGGTAATGTATACTTTTAAATGTAGCGGTAATGTAACTTTTTTGTAGCGGTAATGACAATTTTGAAAATGTAGCAGTAATGATACGTGCCCATTGTAAGTCAACAGACCTATAAAAGCAGTTCTCCCCTCTTTGAGAAATATTATACATTCAATAAGCAATTACAGAGATTAACAAACTTGTTTTAATGAGTTAGTACATGTATATAAAATAAGATCATTAAAAATTCAAAAGATGAATTTTATAAAATATAAAGACATGCATTTATTTTTTTATTGTAGAAGATTTAAAGGTTTTAATATTGATCACTTTAATGGTGTATTATTCTTCAAATCTTTAATTAGCATGCCAATGACCCAGAAGCTACCATAAGTGGATATCTGTTCAAGTGGCACAAGGAGAAAAAGTGGAAAAAGTACTGGTTCTTAATGAAGGACAATGTTCTCTATACATTCAGGGCATCTGAGGTAATTAAGAATAATTCCAATTATCTTAATTTTATTTAGATTCCCCATGTTTTGATTGGATGAGAACAAATTCAAGAAAAAGTTTACACTTTGATAATTTTTTCAATCAGAACTACTTTTTTGACCAAGCTTTTAGGATATTGTAAAAAAAAAATGAAACAGTTAATTCTAGTCTGTTTTAGCTAAATTGTGATGACAGAAACTATATTTTAAATACCTGGACAATGTTCTCTATACATTCAATTTCTGGGCAAAGGCTTAATACCTGAGAATTAGAAACTCGCATAGCTAAGATTTACAGTTGTGTATATGTAGCCTCTGAGATGCAAATATATAGCATAAATCATTTGCATCAAATATCTCTGAATTCTGTATACAACTATTACTATAGTCACTGTGTACAGAGTATATGCACATGAAACATTTGTATTATCTATATTTTTGTATTTAGACATCATTTATTTTTGTTTTAATGTAAGTAGATTTTTAGTTTAAGAATATATACTCAGTAACAGCTTTTTAATCACAGTGCCTATCAATTTTTGAGTGACCTGAATGACTCAGGTGACCCATTGCTATCTGTTTTTATTTGACATTGTTAAGTGATATTTGAACAATTTAGCTTCTTATCTGAAACTGCTGAATCAATTTCAACTAATTTTGGCAGATGGTTTTTACGAATGAAAGGGGAAAAAAAATATTATTATCACCACCCAAACGCCGTCCCCCCAGTTATATTTAGCAGATATAAAATTAGATTCTTGCATGGTATTTATGAGCAAGGATTTCTCTTCCAAAATTGTGAAATTCATGGATCAGGGGTTCTGGTTTTAGTTTTATTTGCCATTCATTGAATATGTATAAAATCTGTTCCCCTGAGTATTACATGTATGTAGACAAATTGAATTCACTGTTATCATGTTTATGATTGACAAGTCTGCTTTTATCTAAATTGTGAAAGTAATGACTACTGGAACAGAAGTTCCTGGTGTTAGTACAGGGTTGTTTCTGACCATGTACTGAAAATGAATTATTTTTTTTTCTATGATCCTACACATCTGGCTTTGTACATCAAGTATGTAGCTGTAATTATAGGAATGAAGTTTTAGCGAATTGTTAGCTCACCTGAGCCGAAGGCTCAAGTGAGCTTTTCTGATCACATTTTGTCCGTCGTCCGTCCAGCTGTCCGTCCGTCTGTAAACTTTTCACATTTTCGACTTCTTCTCAAGAACCACTGGGCCAATTTTGACCATACTTGGTACAAAGCATCCTTGAGTGAAGAGGAATTTAAATTGTTAAAATGAAGGGCCAAGTCCCCTCACAAGGGGAGATAATCAAGAAAAGACAAAAATAGGGTGGGGTCATTAAAAAATCTTCTTCTCAAGAACCACTGGGACAATAAGGCTGAAACTTATGTGGAGGCACCCTGGGATAGTGGAAATTCTAAATTGTACAAATCATGACCCCTGGGGGTTGGGCGGGGCCACAATGGGGAATCAAATTTTTACATAGAAATATATAGGAAAAATCTTTGAAAATCTTCTTCTCAAGAACCACTGGGCCAGAAAAGCTGAAACTGATGTGGTAGCACCCTGGGGTAGTGTAGATTCTAAATTGTTCAAATCATGACCCCCGAGGGTAGGGCGGGGCCACAATGGTGAATCAAAGTTTTACATAGAAATATATAGGAAAATCTTTGAAAATCTTCTTCTCAATTAAGAACCACTGGGCCAGAAAAGCTGAAACTCTTGTGGAAGCATTGGAGGGTAATGTAGATTCTAAATTGTTCAAATCATGACCCCCGGGGGTTGGGCAGGGCCACAATGGTGAATCAAAGTTTTACATTGCAATATATAGGAAAAATCTTTGAAAGTCTTCTTCTCAAGAACCACTGGGCCAATATGGCTGAAACTGATGTGGAAGCACCCTGGGGTAGTGTAGATTCTAAATTATTCAAATCATGACACCCGGGGGTAGGGCGGGGCCACAATTTGGCATCAATGTTTTACATAGAAATATATTGGAAAAATCTTTGAAAATCTTCTCCTCAAGAACAACTGGGCCAGAAAAGCTGAAACTGATGTGGAAGCACCCTGGGGTAGTGAAGATTCTCAATTGTTCAAATCATGACCCCCCAGGGTAGGGCGGGGCCACAATGGGGAATAAAAGTTTTACATAGAAATATAGGCAAAATCTCTGAAAATCTTCTTTTCAAGAACCACTGGACCAGAAAAGCTGAAACTCATGTGGAAGCATTGTGGGGTAGTGTAGATTCTAAATTGTTCAAATCATGACCCCCGGGGGTAGGGCGGGGCCACAATGGGGCATCAATGTTTTACATAGAAATATATAGGAAAAATCTTTGAAAATCTTCTTCTCAAGAACCACTGGGCCAGAAAAGCTGAAACTGATGTGGAAGCACCACTGGGTAGTAAATCATGACCCCAGGGGGTAGGGCGGGGCCACAATATGTATTACAAGGGGGAAATCTGGTAAAGAACAATATGACAAAAGATTCTCAGGTGAGCGATGTGGCCCATGGGCCTCTTGTTTTTGAAATTCTTGACCACTGGGTTGGGGATTCTGGTGTTAGGACATCAGGGCTCTCTTGAACATGTAGGGAAATTTTTACTTTATTGCAAGAGAAGTTATTTCCCTTCAATATGGCTTGTTCGCTGATAAAAATTAGCACAATTATTTTACTTAGATGACTGTTTTAACCCTTGAGCTTCTTTGTTTATTTTTGCATTATAATTCTTAATGCTGGTATTAAACAATTTGCTATGCTTATTAATGCTTAGTTATTTTTTTTTTTTGGTAATCATTAGGAATATGTATGTACTTTTTAAAACAACTGAAGTAAATACTTGTTTGTTTAGTTTGTATTCTCTGTTTGTTCGTAGGACGTGAATGCAACAGACAGTGTCAGTGTTGTGGGTTATGACATAGGACACTATGAAAAGGTAATAATCCCAATAGCTGAGGTTGATTCCATGATTTTTTTTGTATTTTGATATGTGTTTATGAAAGAAAAGTAAATTTCTTAGAGTTAACGTTAAAAGCTCATTACTCTCTGATAGATTTTCTCTATAGAACTGTAAATGAACAATAAGTTGGTTGTATAATTACAGGAATTGTCATAATTTCCCCAGAAGTCAAGTGTCTCTTTATTTCTTTTCAATTTACATTTTTTATTTATGATAAATATATATTAAGCACTACCATTATGTGGATAAATATTATATTTTATGTTTGAATTGTTGTAGGTGTTTGAGGGGGTACCAGCAAACCTGTTGTTTGATATGAAGCACAGGAACCAGCCACCAATGATCTTTCACTCAGAGGATGAAGCAAACACACAAAGGTCAAAATCAAATACATTTTGTAATCATTTAAGAACATGATTGTAAAACAATATTTTTAGAGGATATAGAATGAATAAATTGAAGGACCAGTGAACTCTATAGGGTAGAGTACCACTAAAATACCTTACAGAATTTTTTTGTAAAAAAGTTGATACAGGATTACAAATTAAAGTAAAACACCTTGTAGACAAAAGTGAAATAGTAAATCAACTTACTGAGAATAGGAAACTAGTAACACATTTTTTAGAGAACCAGTAAAAAAAGGTACAGATGATAATGAACCAGTGTCAGGTATATTAGTTTTGATGTAGTTATTCAGTCTCTTCTACTCGATAGAGATTACGTTAAGTACATGTATCTATGTAAACAACCTTTAATCCAATGTCATTGCATCAAGTACCAGTATATTAAAATCCTGACTGTGAATGTATAACTGCCAGGATTTATGTCTAAAATCTTGTATTTAAAAACATAAACTAGGTACTCAACTATAGTTTTTTTTTTTTAAGTTTGCTTTGCAAGCACATTAAGTATTTTTATTAACAAAAATTTTCAAAGTCTGAGTGAAAAAAAATTCTTGCATTAATTTTTCCATAAAGCATATTGTTTGAGTGATTTTAGTCCAACCCTTTGAACTCATCTTTTTTATGAATTGTCAGAGTATAGTATAATTTTTTTAAAGCTTGGTTTTGGCTAAAATGTGGTATTTTTTGCAGAATCTAAGTCCTTTTTCATAAGAAAATGCAAATTTATTTTACAGATGGCTATCTGCCATGGAGGAAGCTTCACAATTGAAGACCTGACCATAGATAAAAGGAGATAACTCAGAATAAGTTGTGATTCCAATGATCTCAATTATCACCAAACCTCAAAGACAACTCCTGTCGTTGCCACTCTCATTGTTGGTGGTTGCAGCACACACTGGCATTGTTGGTGGTACAGCACACTGGCAATATTGGTGGTAACAGCTCACTAGAAATGTTGATGGTTGCAGTACAGTGTCATGATTACATGGAAAAATTCTATAAACTGATTATGATGTTTTTTCATGAATTGAAAGAGCTTGTCAATTAAAAACATTTCATAATAATAGAGTTTTCAGATGTATGTTTCTCAGGTTGGCCC
>PRKT01000444.1:100304-144822 GCA_003671525.1 Saccostrea glomerata | reverse complement strand
GGGGGGGGGGGGGGGGGGGGGGGGGGGGGCTTGAATTTTTACCCCCAGGGGATCATGATTTGAACATGCTAGAATCTACACTACCTGAGGATGATTCCATATAAATAGTACTAATCATGGCTTTGAAGTACTTGAAAAGAAGATTTTAAAAGGTTTTCCTATATATTCCTATGTAAAACTTTTAACAGCCATTATGGCCCCACCCTATATACACCCGGGGGTCATGATTTGAACAAACTTGAATCTACGCTACCTGAGGATGATTCCACATGAGTTTCATCTTTCCTGTCCCCGTGTTTCTTGAGAAGAAGATTATTTAAAAATGCCATTAATTTTTCTCTGATTCATAATTATCTCCCCTTGGAAAAGGGCGTGGCCCTTCATTTGAACAAACTTGAATCCCCTTTTCCCAAGGATACTTTGTAGCAAGTTTGGTTGAAATTGGCCCAGTGGTTCACGAGAAGAAGATGAGAATGTGAAAAGTTTACAACAACGACAGACAACGGACAAATTTTGATCAGAAAAGCTCACTTGAGCCTTTGGCTCAGGTGAGCTATTAAGTGCCATATGGGTTTACACTCATTAGTTTATTGGACATAATGTAGACCAGCAATTCATTCAGCCAGGATTTAACAAAACAATGGTCACAATAGTTGATCAAAGTTTTGTATGATATATACTTTAAAAAAATTGAAGCATCCTCGTGTACTCCATAAAAAGGAGTGCGCTGGTAGAAATATCTTGATGCGACATGTACCGGTATGACATGTTAACTTTGGTCTTTTACTGAGACATGCACAGTAAAAGAAGAATCACACTACTGTATTTCTAAAAATGGTCAAATGTCTCCATTTGTTACAATAGACAACACAGTCTTTAAATGAAATCAATGCATTTTTCCGAGTCCTCGTAGATTGATTTTCCAATTTACTCTCCCCTTCCTTTCCTATACAGCGCCCAATTATTTACACGCACGCTTTATGGTCTTCATAAAGTTTTTCTGTCATCAAGGTTCCGAGAAAAACTCTTGGAATCTGTTTGGAAATTGTTTGAACACGAAATAAAACTGATTTGTCCCTTCCGTAAATCAATTATATAATCATTCTCCGTGAGATCGGGGGGCTGGCGAGAGACTTGTCGTGGTCGGTCGATGTTTGGGACCAATTACATATATGGCGCTCGACAACATGGGGTAATTTTTACATAGAAATGTGGATTTTCGTGAGGTCTGCAGTATGCAGTAGTATTTGAAGTTTAAACATAATAACATATTTAGCTAAAGAAAATGCAGACATTGTAAGTAAAAATAGTAACAAGCAATGTAATGTGTTTCTGAATCTCTGCTCAATGGGGACTGGAAAACATTTTTGATGCATGGAGAAGGGAAATTGGGGTTTATAAAAAGTAAATATATCCTCTCTAAATCTATCAGAGATGAAAATCCTTAAAGAAATTTAAAAAAGGGGAAGAGTCTAAGTCCTTCCTTTTTCAATGAAAAAATAAGAATTAATATGTATTCCCCATTAACAGCAATCTCTCAGCATCATTCAAATGACCCCTTGATTTCTACTGTAATCCATCGTCTTCTACTTGCACCAAGCGTCTGCTGCTCAAAAAACTAGAAAAAAAGAAAACTTCCATTTTCTTCAAACGGCTGAACCAGACTGATCTCGGGATAGACCAAGGGTACTAGAAATAAGAAAATAAAAATTATTTCTTATATCAAAAAAAAAAAAAAAAACGGGGTTGTCATGTATTGCCCTTCTTTATGTACAAAATAGTATGTCAGAAAATGGATCCGAACCGAGTCACTAGCTTTTTGTCAAGTCAGTGGATGTTAATGACACTTACAGAAGTTAGATTTGTTAAACAGAGAAGCAAATATTTCTTCATCTGGTCGTGCACCTAATCCGTAACCATACTATTCTATTTAAAACGTCACAAAAAAACCGTGTTTTTGACACACAATTCAAAAGTCAATATATCATGTAGTAGAACACAAATACCATAATAATAAATAATACTGTATTTCAAATGATATTTTTAAATGAACATTGACAGACCCCTATATACTGATTCTCAGCAGTTGGAGTGTCAACTTCAGCACACCTCGTGTCAAATCATGATTAATAATATAAAATGCATTTCTTAATCATTATGTAAATGTAATTATACCTGAAAATAACTTATTGCGTTCTATTCAATCTCCATCCATGTAAAATACGATCGTGGAAACAAATTAATTCAAATCGACAGACTTGACTGGCTTTCCATTTGTTTCTGTAAAGCAATACATGAAGAAAACAACGGCTAGGTTGATCTAAATGTGATTCTAACTTGAAGACGAGGAGTAATTAATTGCTGGTACGTTTAGAAATCATTGAATTACAGTTTCGTTTGACATAAACCAGGATAAGCCGCGATATATTGCAAGAATCCGATATCAAATTGCACGTTTTTAGCAATAATATTGTGATATGAAATTATTTGATATGACAAAACGCGATTGCGTTCATGATTATTTTCTCACCATGTTTCACTTTTAATATGATAAATCACAGATCTTTGAAATGAAAATTATTGATTCTGTTCTCTCTAAATCACGGTGAATTGAACGTTTTACGTAGAAAGCCTATCATTTTCGAGTTCTCTTTTTCAGTTTCCATGGTATCTGTTTCCATGTGAGGCCAGTATAAATTCCTGTCTCGTTAAATAACGGCTTGTGGAAATTAATTCAAACACAAGAAAGAGGTAGACCTGATGGGAAAATTGTCTTAGAGTTGTTAAAAATTATTCCAAGCACAGAGGAACAAACTAGGCTCGTACAGTATTTTTTAAACTGGGTGGGTGGGTGGGTGGGAATGTTGTTGTTTTATATATATAACAACTTACCCGGTGATTTGAAAAAAAAATTCTCCTCTACCCACGTCTTTTTTAACCTGCGTCGGGATTGGACAAACAAATATATTTTTAAAGATGGTCATATATACAATATTTGCATGTCTTTCGAAAAAAGTAAAGCAACATATGTCATCCACTGAGTCCGTAAACTGAGTACGGTATTGGTTAATTTAAAAAAATCTAATTGGTATAATAAAACAATACTTTTTATCATATCTTGTATTTCTGCACTTAGATATAAAAGACATAAATATTGCGCTTTTCCTATTTCTGTTGACTTAAAACTGGATACTAGTATCCGAAAACTCTTTTGAACGAACTATCAACTTTTCATTACATGTAGCTGTGAGATTTCTCATAAAATGACAGCATTCTAGTTTCCATTGTTAAGTGGCCATGTTTTCTATCAGAAAATATACTCCGACAGCCAAACCATTCCGTTCTCCCATTGTGATACTAAAAGGAAAAGAAAAATGTCTCAGCATGAAAGAAAAGTTACTAAGAATAATATTAAATACTTGAAAAACGTTAAAAATAATTATCGTTAGACAGTGAAAAGTGGGGAATTTATTATTCTAAATGCATGCCAGAACATCATTCAAACTCAATAAGTCGGACTGGCATTCCATCATATCCCGTTATGATTCATATCTGTTGGAAATTCGTATAATAAGCTGAGAGGAAGATTAATAGAAAACACTTATTACTTTTTGGAAAAGTATTCATTTCTTTATGTCATTATACTTCTGTTAGAAATTACTTTTCATTATTAGAGTTGGTAACATCTTTCAAGATTGATGTGTACCAAAGCACAGCTTAATTTTTGAGAAAAAAAAACATTAATTAAGTAATTCTTGGAAACCAAGTAATGTATTTCACATACATGTTTGAAATTCATAAATCCACACCCCTTTGATATAACTTTGTATAAATGAAAGATATTATATTTTTCTTGTTGGCTCTTTTGAAGCATTTGTAGGAGGAATCTCGAAAAAAAAAAATCTTTTATGAAATAAGATGTGAATCTTCTATTACGGGGGCAAGCTATGGCGAAGATTGAAGTTTAAAAAAAATGGTCCAACTCTGAGATCAAGGTCAAAGGTCCAAAACAAATTACACGCATGGAAAGGTCTTGTCAAATGAACAAACATTTGAAATTAAAGCCCAGTAACCACTGTTTAAAAGTTACGACAAAGTTAAAGTTTAGTATTTTTTTGTAAAAGTGTGTCAAACCTGAAGGTCAAGGTGAAAATGGCAAATACATTCAATATTTCCAAAGAAATGTCTTGTTACAAGGAATACACCTGTGAAATATGAAAGCCATAGCTCCAACCTATCAAATGTTATGGCCAAAGTTAAGTTTTTATAGACAAACACACAGACAGACGAACAGGACAAAACTAAATACCCCGGATCTTTAATAGTGGGGGATTAATGAATGAACAATTTTCCCCCGGAAAACATAACCTGATGTGGAATTTCTCGAGGATTCATTTTTACCTTAGGAAGAATACTTTACTCTAAATTAATACATTTTTCCGGAGGGAAACAATAACCGGTGATTTCTTCTGACTTATTAATAAAAATATTACAAATATGTGTAAAAGTATTAAATAATATGTCTCCCGTCCAAATTTAAAAGACTGAAAAAATGAATTAAACTTAGAATGTATTTTACACAGAGCCTCTGATTTAATCATATAAGCGATTCGATTTCTTTTTCTTCTACATTTCTCAATATCTTTTCATTAACTGTGTACTTTTATGATGATTTTATGGTTTCACTAAAGCTAAGTCTGTAATTCATCTACGATAATTCCAAACTCATTCTCTGTACAGGGACACCGAATGTTCATTAGTGAGAACGCAGCTAGTTAGCGGAGATTTCTTAATGAAATACAAAGTCAAAGAATTTTGCATCGATGAACTTTGATTCTTAATTAAATAATTTATCATAAGAATACTTGGCCTGTTCCTTTCTATCCTCCTTTAAAGCGCTCGTCACGTCATGTTACTTTGCATGTAGATTTGAATGGTCATTAATGATTACTCCCGTACACTTGACGATGTGAATAGACGCTAATGACTACTCCCTTTACACAGGTCAATCCCCTTCAAACCATGACAGTTTTTTTTAAATAAGTCACTTGATGGAGTTTGTTGGTTCCTCGATATGAAGAAAAGTAATAGAATAATATCCTTTTGAACAAAATTGAGAAAAATGTATAACTGTCCATCTTAGGGTACATGTAGAGTCCTGCAGTCTGGCAAGGCTAAATCGACATTCTTTGAAATCTGCTGGTCTCATAACAGGTGCTTTTTGAGCATAAATTAAACACGTACCCAGGCAAAGAAATTGATTTATAATTGTAATTTTGTGAAAGATGTTCTTGCAGGATGCTTATTTACAACATCAGTTAAAATTTTATATATTAAACCACAAACAAGCTAAGTTTGAATGAGAAATACTCAGTACAAGGAAATATTTTATATGCATTTATTTGCTTCTTTACTTTATGTCTAATTAAAAAACACAGACACATTAAATAGGTAAATATCTGCCGTCATATCTGAACCCTAACAATATGTTCTGGCATAACTTAATTTGTTAGCTATACGTCTTTCACATGTTTTCATGTGTACTTCTTGTGACAAGGTCTTTCTTTGCGTATCAACATATTTGACTAAAATTACCTTGAACTAAGAATTTGACCCACTTATAAAAAATGACCTTGACCATCACTTTTGAACAGTTTGTGATAGAGCTTTCACGCTTCACATGTAAAAGAATCGAAATAAAAGTTCTTTATAATGCACATGGTAAAAGTTTTTCAAGTGCATCTTTTATTCAGTTACTTCTGACTCAAGATCATAACCTGAAATAAAAAGGTCGATTCTATTATAACATGTATAAAGGGGGTTAAAATTCAAATTCTCCCAAAATATATTTCATTGTACAGACTACAGAGAGATTCAGCGCTTCGAATTCATCATCCAAATATACATAAGGTTTAAATTGATACACTGCATCTTAGAAGATAAATCTTTTCTGAAGTTTCATTTTTTGAAATTGAACTCTCAAAACAAATCATATGAATTATAAAGCCCTTTGATATTGGATAACCTTATTTGCGTAGAATATTACGAATCCGTTTGTTGCATGTATATTTCCTTTGAAATCGACCGGGTATCAGAAAAGAAACAAACAGGGTGATATATTGCGGGTCTGATATCTATCTAAAGAAAATCCAATTTACACAAGACGATTTCTTCGATCGCTTAGAAATAATGAACTTAGCATCTCATAAAAAGTGACGGGCCCACGACAGAATCCGAGTCAGAGATTCAGTCTGTGTAATCGGAGACTGGCATCTTAACTGGCTAGTATTGGTACAGAGTAGTGTTTGATTATTCACTGTCCATTGAAGCTTGGAACGTCCTATTATTGTTGTGAGGTAAGAAATTGCTTAATGTGATCAGATTTATACTTTATATACAAGATCAATAAAAAAAAAAATGAAAATTGTACCATTAATATTGAAGCTTGTTCCGTATCTATATTTGTCTTTTTTTGTGTTGATCATTTAAGGAAAAGATTATATATATAAATTATAAATATATATAGGAACAAAATACATTCACTACATGTGTACATGCTTAATAAAAATTTATCATGAAATATTAGGTAAGTGCTGTATAAAAAGAATTAATTTTAAAATGTGCACGACAAAACATTTTTTTTCCAAGAAATTGTAGACAAGAAACAAATAAGGGGTATATATCTGTATCTCTGTGCTCGTCTTTCTCATTTGTTTCCTTTCGCTATTCAACATGCAGCTCTAGATAATATTGCATGAATAAAAATTACAAGAAAACACATTTTAAAAAAGCAATGTAAATTTAAATTTCTCGGGAATTATTGAATTAACACATTGGATTAACTTATTCAAATTAATTCAAGGTGAAATAAAAGTAATTCTTTATTATCTTTGTGGTAAACTCTCGCTTTTATGGAGAGAACGATCATAGGCATTTATGCCTGCTGTTCAAACCAATTCAATGAATAAAAATTAATATTTTAAACTAAACTCTCCTTTTTATGATTATGCATATCAAAAATCAACATTTATGAACATGCATTCAGGACCTTAAACCATGATTACATTTCCTTTGGTCAAAAAATTATTTTAGAATATAATACATGTACATAACAATTAACTTTAACACGTATGATTCTGACCTTGTTTTATAGATATGACTTATATACGCAGTGCCTGCTATCCATTCCTATTTATTTATACATTTTTTTCTTAATGTCAGAGGGATGTTGTTCCACTTTAAAATTTCTGTAATTTCTTTTTTTAAATATACCTCGTAGGAGTTATTTGTGCTTCATTTTAGTCTATAATCTAATCAGTGGATCATAAAGGGACGGGTTTTCAGTGTAAATTGTAGACTATAGGGAATACAATTAGTCTTTTACAACTCTTAGAAACGGTAACAGACTAAAAACAAGGGAATTAGAGCGCGTTTTATTAACTTTATTTTTTCTCAGAGGGACCATTGTCTAACTTTTAGAACTTTATCTTCATTTACGACCGTTTTAGTTTGTCTTAGAGCTTTACTTCTAATATCTTATCTCTTACTTTTTTTAAAGTGAATTTTTTTCTATCCTAATCTTGTAATGTCGTTATGCAATTACAATTTTTTTGGACACTGACTTTTCTTGAAAAATGAAAAAAAGAAATAATTTAGTGATAAATTAAAAAAAAAGATAAATGTTGTCACGTGGTTACAGTAATTGTCATGTGATTCACTTGAATTATGAGCTCATGGACCTAAAACAACTTTCAGTTGTTGCTCGCTACGACGTTTTCATCACGTTAAAAATTTAAGATCTTTATTTTTTTTTTACACAGCGCGAATTAAAAGCAATTGATTTATAATTATCCCAGAAGCCTTTGTAAATAGATTTTACAAATACTTTTATTCATGAATATATTTCAACAAGCCATGTTCGATTTTCAGTACAGTATCGAGAAAAAACAACGTTTAGAATCCGTTTAAAATCAATGCAGTATTTTCTATTGGATTTAACGTATTCTATCCTGAGTTTTTTTTCCCCAAGTTGGAATAATGAAAAGATTAATTAGGTCCATTTTCAGTATATTATTTATCCAGGGCAATAAATCTCTCTAAAAGTGTAGATTAATTAGTTTATTTTTGTTTATGTGTTATAACTGTATTCTATAGACAGAAATTGTTTAAATGTGATTTCAAATAACTCTGGGTAAGCATTTGTTTTGCCATATAGTGTTAACAATACCTACGCACAAATTCTATTACTACTGTTTCATGAAGGACTGAATTCAATACCACTGACGAAATTGTAGATTTGAAGTATATATATTTCTGCAACATGTGCAAAAAAGCGTTTATTCCACTGCGCAGATTGAGATTTCCAATTTGATAAATTTAAAAGGATTACGTGTATCTTAATAACTGGGGAAACATTTTTCATTTGCAAAAATCAATCTTGTTTCAATTAATATAATTTTGTACACATAAATAACAAATATATGTGTACATGTAATTCTTTTTGTAAACTCAGTTGCCTTTAAAAATATATTTTGGATTTCTTTTAAACAATATACGTATGCTTCTATCTGATCGATTTCAACACATTGTAAAAAAAGAAAGGTATTTTAAATATTATAAATAATTTCTTGAAAAAATTGAATGTATTTGGTTTATTAACCCCTATTATGTTGCTTTAATATACACGTAATAGTATATTTCACAAGAAAACGTAATAGTATGGCACTTTTGATACCATAAGCGGCGATTTTGTATATGTGCGAAGGCTGAACGAGAAAGATTTTCATGTTAAAAGAATTTTTCAGATAAATTCTACTTACAAAAAAAATGAATTTTGTTTAAAAAAAAAAAAGTCGCACAAACTAAGCCAGCATTTTCTAAACGGGGCCCAGAAATGGCACGATCCACACATACAGTTCTTTATTAAGCGGTATAGGAAGAATTATGGATCTGTCATGGGCATCCACTTATTTAAGAAAGAAACCCAAAATATCTCTTCGACCGAAAGTGAATGAGAGGTCACAATGGTACTACATGTATGTAATAAATATTCTGTGAAAGTCTTTTAAATTTTTATTCAATGGTATTGGGAGGATGCCCAGATAAGAGATGGGTACCCTAAGTGGTATGGACGTACTGTACGGACGTCCTATCACTATTTACATGTAACCCCTGCTTTACAAGCAGAAAGGGGCATGAGTAAGTACATATATATTATGTAGATCATATGATTCTATCTATATAAACCTAGATTCCATATGAAATAGATTATGAACTATCATTTTAAGGTCCTTTTGATGACCAATGTTGGTAATTTTTTATTTACTTTAGACAAAGGGAAAGTCTAATTGCTTTGAAAAAGGATTTGATGGGATGAAACGAATCGTGCACAAAACATTTTCATCTAGTTGTCAATCGATGTAGTTGCCCGTAGATATATTCTGTTTAATTTGTAATGAATGAAGCATTAATCCGTAACTTTTATAGCTGGAATTTGATGTTATTGAACCAAATTTTGTAGACCACTTTTATCTATATATAAAGCATTAATCTCTAAAGCCCTGTAGAAAAGAATCTAATATGGTCTTGTACAACAGCTGTTTGAAAATTTGTTTTTCAAAATGTTATATGTACTTTTTCAATGTATAAATGTAAAAGTTAGAGTGGAAATCGTTTTACACTAACGAAGATTACTTTTCTTCCCTTCCCGAGCCCTCAAGTATGAGTTTACCGGAAATTGGAAAATTGTATAGGTAAAGCTAAAGCTTCAGTTTTTTATTGCAAAGGTAGAAATGCCGACATACGCACACAGAATAAAAATATTGATCCGTACTAAGACTTTGTTGTTGACGGCGTGGCGCAGTGGTTAGAGCATCTGTTTTAGAATCGCAGAGTGAGGATCTGATCGTGGGTTTCGAATCCACTGCGGGACGTGGAGACCGGTGATTCGGTTGAGACCATAGAAATCGAAGTCCCATGTTGCAGTAGGTGATTGCCCGAAAAAAAATCTCTCACAGCTAAATGGCCCTAAGTACCGGATATAGGTATAGATGCAGCAGCCCTCAATCGGCAAATGGTGGCGTCTTCATATGACTGACAAATTCTCGAGTGGGACGTTAAACAAAAAGCAAACAAACTGAGAGAAATCGTAGTAGACTTTAAAACATGTGAACCGAGGACTTTAAAAAAAGTACCAATAAATGGTTACTGGCTGGTTATTAAGGAATCGCCAATTAGTCCAATTTCAAATTATTTTTTTTTATGTTTAACTAATTCATCTTTATAAAAGTGTAGGTTTAGAAACAAAATAGGTGTTAGCTGAAAATAATTCAAGAACGAAAATTAGAAAAAGAAAGATCGAAGTGGGAAGGAGTCCGGACTGATTAATGTAAAATCTAATGGTTAAATGGGCGAAATTCAATTGATCTCAGAAACTAAAACCCACACAAAATCTGAACAAAATACATCTCTACAGGTATTTAATTTTTCATTTTTTTTTTACATTGAAATCCAACATAAGTAATGATTCATATGAAGGATAGTAATAAATAATAAAACTGACTTACTTTATCCCCAACTTGTCGTTTTAATAAAATACAAAAGCATACATGTTGACATTCAATGTCTCCTTTGTGACACCCCATCTCATTCTTTTATCAGCATTTTTGATGGAATAGTTCGTTTATATTTAACACTTTCTGTGTGAATTTAGGGACGATATATTGGATTATTTTATTCACTGTTAGACACTAGCTAGGCGCCGACAATGACATTAGCAATTTCCTTAATTAATCCGGATAATCCAGTTCAGCAAAATGAAGCAGCTCTGGTCATTTCAGAGGGATATATATCTCGGAGACTTGATGAATTGTTATTACGGGGCGAGATGATGAATGCTGGTAGTAAATGACAAATCTGTAAATTGTCTATCTCCTAGCAAAATTAATCAGCAGCATTGTGAAAAAATTATAGGACATGCACAGCATCCTGTCTCCCTCTCAAAATCTCACAGATATATATATTCGAGAGAGCAAGACGACGCATTTTATATCAAAAAGTCATCATATATTACATGTATTATTTATGATATCATGATTTGTTCAGTTTTTAACCTTCTGGTTATTTTATTTTTTTTCAACCCCACTTTCTAGAGAAACACTCGAATTTAATGGAGTAAGTCCTTAAATATCAGGCGCGGATCCAGGATTTTTTCTGGGGGCGGGGTCCACCCCAGTCCTGTTAAAACCACTTTAAAAGTTATGGCCAAGGTTAAAGTTTTTACAAGTCGGTCAAACTCTGAGATCAGGGTCATTAGGTAAAAAATATTTATACTCACTGAAAGGCATTGTTACAAACTTACAATTAATACACTAGCTGCAGATCTGTAGCTCTCCGAAAAAATATATCGATAGACCGGAGAGCTACAGTGCCACCCATTGAAAAAAACTATATATTTATTGCGCACAAAAAGTGCGCTCGGTTCTTGATTAATTCTTCCAAATTCTTACCTCAGTTGCATAAAAGGGAACATTTTAAACATTCCTTTCTCCTTAATCAAGTACTCTCGTAGTTGACATCTGAACGAAGCATATTGGACCGATTTATCTTTGAAACAAAAATGGCAGTATAAATAAGCGAAATGTTCTATGAGTACAATATCGGGGTCAAAAGGACTATTAACAACAATTATGAAGAATGTTTGGTTGTGGAAACAGTGAAAGAATATGTAAGGAACACATGGTTAGTAATGTTTTGAGATCAAAGTTTAAAAACATGGAGAAATAAATCGAGAACCGAGCGCACTTTTTTGTGCGCAATAAATATACAGTTTTTTCAATGGGTGGCACTGTAGCTCTCCGGTCTATCAATATATTTTTTCGGAGAGCTACAGATCTGCAGCTATTGATACACATGATGTATGAAATCCCTAGCACCAACTGATCAAAAGTTATGACCAAAGTTAGAGTGTGATAATTTATTGTAAAAGTGGCTCAAATTGCAAGCTCAAGGTCAAATTTGGTTGTACCCAAAGAAAGGTCTGTAAATAATGCACCTGTGAAACATGAAAGCTATAACGCCCTACCCAATCAAAAGTTATGGGCAAGGTTAAACTAAGTTTTTCGGAAACATACAGACAGACGGACAGGACAAAAACTATATACCCCCGAATCTTCGATTACGGGGACATTAAAATTCAACAACGAACACTTAAAGCTCACACTTTGTATGAAAACGCGAGACCACTGCGTGAACTATACGAGACTCCTATCTCTGTTCTTCATTTGATATTCTCCAGACGACAGAGACAATCAATTTGAGTTTCTTTCTGTTGGTGACAGCTAAGTCAATTGCTGAGAAACCTCACAACAGAATTAATTTCCAAGACATGCAACTTGTCAGCTTGCACGCGGTGTTCGTTTCAATTCTAATCTTCGTCAGGACTAGCTTTCATATACAGGGCCAGCAATCACGCCATCTTGTGTTAATAAAAACAATACGTCAATCAGGGGGGTTCACCAGTGTCAGAAAGTATTGTCATCTGACAAGATTTGTTTCTTCTTTGTTTGATTCATAATATTGAACATTCCTTTTTTGTATATGTTAATTATATTAGATGATTAAATTTTTGCGTTTTCTATGCACCTGTAATCGAAGATCGAAGAAGGTCCCGTATTCAAAGATTTGTCCTCTTCGTCTGCCTCTATGTATGTATATATGTTGTTAATCTACCGGTATTTTTCTGTAAGTTCTATCGCACGCGTGGCGCAGTGGCTAGAGCGTCTGCTCTAGAGTCGCGGAGTTAATAGTTGATCCTTACGTCACGGGTTCGAATCCCACTCCGGGACGTGGAGACCGGTCCTTCGGACGAGACCATATAAACCGAGGTAATGTGTCGCAGTAGGTGCTGGCACGAAAAAGATCCCTCCCTGCTCAATGGCCTTGAGTGCCGAGTATAGGTCAAAATTTGTAGCCCTCAACCGGCAAGTGGGGGCGTCTCCATATGAGTGAAAATTCTCGAGAGGGACGTAAAACAACATACAATCAATCAATCAATCAATCTGTATGTCCGATATTTAAATTTTTAATATCGCTTTCAATTTTTGACTGATTTTGACCCTTTGACATTGACTTTGGAGTTTAACACCCACTTTTAAAAAAAATTAATGTTAGCTATAGCTTTATATTTATTTGCATTCAATAATCATTGATACAAGTCATTTTTTTTGAAAAAAAACATTATCTTTTTTTTTACCTTGACCTTGGGGTTGCATTTGAGAAACTGAACCATTTGCCATAGGCTGCCACACGGTGGCATCAGTGTCCCTCTTTTAGGCGCTTTAAATTTCTCTCAGCTGAACTTTTGTAAAACTTTATATAGGCTTCTTGGCTTTAGAAACATTGCAGTTCAACTGAACTCAAATCTCCTGTTCGATGGAGAAGAAGTTCTAGTGTTTTAAAACATTAATGTGGTTTTAGATAGCATTTGTCTAGAGGAAGATAATTCGCAATCTGTCTGTACGGAGTAGTCAGTTAATTCGGACATAGTGACAGAATTAATTGATCCATAACTAATAGAGGTGGTCTTGGCAAAAAATCTGATTAGAAACTTGGATAATACAATGTTGTCTGGAAATGTGTCAGGCATTATCCATTCGCGCCTATAATAAACATCTTCGCCGATGTACAATGCTTCTGTAAATATCATTCACGTATTGGGTGTATATGTAACCTGCTAGGAAGTGCCATTTCTATCATGAGCGTGACCTGCAAGCGTTTTCTTGTGATATCTTGATTGCCAAAATACTCGCAATCTAATTTTTTGCTCTGATAGCTAAATGATGGGCGGTCATCCTAATAGAATTTCACGTAATTTTGTTGCCGATAAATATGGATCAAATTAAAAGAAATTGTCTGATTTTAAGATTTTGTATGATTTATAGAATGTAAAATCATCTCTCAAATAAAGAATAAAGCAATAACCGAAAGGATACTGCAAAAATACCCCCTGAAAATATAAAGCCCAATTTCTTCTGAAAAATTCAATCTATTAATAAAATGATGACCTTTTATTCACAAAAAGAGGGTTTCTGGTTCCTCGATTTCCAATTATTGGAACAGACCATTGTGGTGATTTTATTGCATGAAACAAACAGTGCAATTTGACATGCAAAATAAATCTTTTCGCCAAATTATACTTCGTTTTTGTTTACGACACTCAAGGGAAACATTTTTCGGCAGCTAAATCAATGTTTTGCCGAAATACGGTAGTAAAGAAAGAAAAATGGCCGACATCTCCGACAGGTTGTGGGTGAAAACGGTGGCAAAACAATTTCAAGAAAACGTGCTCGTAAAATATTTTGTACATTAATGATGTTGATTTTACATATTCATTTCTTTAATTCTAGTTAATCCATATATTGCGCATATTTATATTGGATAGGTTTCCTGCATTTCTACGTTTCTTAACAGTACACATGTAGTTAATTAGTTACTTCAGTTACACAAAGCATAGAATCAACTTTAAGATTATAACCATATAAATGTACCACTATAAAATGTGTACGTTCGAAGTCATATTATAATTAGTATATTTAAGATGTGAATCGTAGACAAGGATTTGGGTGATAATTCAATTTTTGGATTACATACTGTATATCTTTATAGAAGTGAATATTTACATGTGTGTTTCTGGACTGTACTAGTTTTTCTTTCAGAGCAATGATGCACAAAATTTAACTAATTTTAATTAATTTCATCTAAAAAATGGTTAAAAAGTGTTTAATCAAGCATCGATTGCTTTAGAATTCTCTTTTGTGGTATCCATATTGACGAGTCCTGCTTCAAAATTGAAAAAGAGGCTTTGAAGTCTATGAAAAGAAATGTTTATCAAAGAGGAAGCAGAACTGATCTTTTGGTAGAAAACTCATTATACATAAGATTACGAGTTGTTTATGGTACATGAAGTTTCATGGTCTTTCATTATCATCCCAAAAGACTGTTAATTATTAGTTTTATGTCGATACATTTCTTTTTATTTACCAAGGCTCCTGAAAGACATATTTAAAACGCAAAAAATGATTGGAACTCTCCAGAGAATGTTTTAAGAAATTAGTAAAGTTAATACATGTAACTATGAGCTCATACTTTTCAAGTTTCATTTTATGATTTTATATACGTATTATATATACATATGCAAAAATATATAAAGTGCAAAGAACAATATTCACCTTAAGACGTGTTACTTTTTGTTTGTAATTTCCATATAGAATATTTCACTCATATAATTATATATATATAATTGAACACCACCAATTAATTGTCGGTGGTGGGCTGCAGATTTAGACCTTTGAGAAGTGTGGGATGTACTAATAAACCACAATACGTACAGGGCCTAAATTTCTTTATATAATCTCATCCGAAGGATCTGTCTCCAGTTTCCGCTATGGAAATGAATCGTTTGCCAAAGAACCACTCCTCAGACCAGTTTGAGCTTTTTTGGATAAGCATACAATCTTTATGCGAAAACTTATCTTTCTATTCGACTAATACACACAACCCAAAAGGGAAAACAGAGCATTTTAAGCACAATACTAGAATTTCTCGTCACTATTTGATTATTCTTGCAGTTTAATCGTAGAAAATAAGCCACTGGTTTACTGGAAAAAAAATTGTTACAATACTCAAAATAAAGCTGGGTGCTGATCCAACAAGATAAAATTGCATTTCAAAGATTTGTTTTTGTTGATTTTAATTTGTGTATTTTAATTTCAAAACCTCAAAAAGTCGCCCGCGTGGAGCAGTGATAGGGTGTTTGCTCTAGAGTCGCGAGTAAGGAGTTGATCCTTAGTTGCGTCGCGGGTTCGAATCTTGACCTTCGGATGAGACCGTATAAACCGAAGTCCTCGGACCCATGTTGCAGTAGGTGTGCTGGCACATAAATAGACCCCCTATTGCTCACATTCCTAAGTGCCAAGTAAAGGTTAAAATTTGCAGCTTTCCACTGACAATGGGTAGCGTCTCCATGTGAGTGAAAATTCTCGAGAGGGACGTTCAACAACAAGCAAAACCTAAGACCAATCCGTATGCGGACGCTAAAAAAAAGAATGGCTTTTGTTACTTAAAAGATCAGTTATTATAACTTGATCGTTGTTTCAATGCTGTGGTAGACAGAATCTACAACAAATCTTATCGAAGAAGTTCAAGTTCGCCCGTTGATCGACAAATATCGGTAGTTTCGATAATATAATCCCAGTCATAGCTCGTTAATATCCGGTAAAATCCTCATGTACATTAAACTCTCTCGAAGAACCCGCTGTCAAAACCAATAGTCTACTATCAACGTCAGACCCAAACGCTGCAGGTGTATTCAGCCGCTACTCGATACCAAATATGAGAGGCACTCGTATTTTACAACAAAAAGCAATTTCCGGACAAAATTCAATCGTCCAGTTTGAGACTTTATATGGAGGTCAGAAGTGAGCAATAATTAATGTCTGAAAAAAAGGAAGGGAAATAAAATGATCAGGTCCCAAAAGGATAAGAGTCCGACTCAAGATGGCTTTATTACATGGGAGAAGAGAAATATAGACAGAAATCAAATAGATTTCCCGGCATCGCAAACTACCGGCTTCCTGTAAATCAAGTTACGAGAATTCATTTCGACACCGTATCAAAGGCTTTCCACGCAATAAACAGGCAAAGTTTATCGTTTTGTTTGATGCGTCGAATTCAATTTCCAGGAAATCAATAAAGAATAAGATTGAATTCTGAGGGATTACAAGACTTTATTAATCCTTTGGACTTCTTTGTTCTTCAGTATCAATCATATGCATTTAAATTATTATTCTTGAGGAAAAAAAAACATATAATTAGTCTTTAATGTATGGAAAATGCCAGTTTAACATTATCCAGCATAACCCTTTTCTCTGTCTGAGTGTCTCTGCTTTGTAAAAATAAAATGCGTAACAATGAAGGAACCTGATTTCCGGACCTGTAGTATCCGGATGTTGAAGTTTATAGCTGCACTTAGCTTTATCTCTCACAAATTTACAGGAAATGGAATTTTTAAATACCTATGTATCTGAACTGCGCATATTATTTGAAACTTAAAATCATTCCTGAATGCCCATGTTATAAATCTTTGAAAAAGTACTAGAGTTTACTCTACTGAGACTGACGCTTTTTAATTGTTAATCCATTATTTACACACTGAATTTCCCGATCATAACAAGGAGCACACAGCGAGTGTGACCGGTCGGAAGGGGATGCTCACTCCTCCATGGCACATGATTCCACCTCTGACATTTTGGAGGTCCGTGTTTCCTCTTCTCCATTTTTGTATTGATTGTTTAAAGGACTTTGAGCTTAAATACTGTTCGTTATATCCATATAAATTTCAAGTATATTACAAGACAACTTGCAATAAGGCGTCAAAAGGAAATAAAGTACGATCGCATCGCCCTCAAAAATGCATGTCATTAAGAGTATGTCCAAAATAATTGTAAAATATTATTCATTAAAGATTTACATTACGACAACATTTATAAGGAAACATCATTCAAAACCTTGATTTTTGTCCATAGTCGCGTTGGTGTATTAGCGAGACCATCTGGTGACAAAAATATGGGTATCAATGAATTCGTGTCAATAACAAGGGATAAATATTTGCAGTCTGATTTTTTAAGCAGAAAATCTTAACTTGGAAACAGCTGTTCGTGTTTTGACATGGAATCGATACACCCTCCGTAAGTGTATCGGCAAAATATCGATTTAAAGAGGCGGTGCATAAGATGTTGATCGCTTTAACCGTAATACCACCGTTCTTAGTAGTTAAGTATGATTTAATCGGACGAGCTTTAGTAATCATTTACTCCTGTGCCAATAGGCCTGATAATTATTGCAACGTATAGCCAATAAACGAAAGAGTAAAAATCGAAATTTCCCAGCAGTGTACATATTTTTTTCTTAGGTTTACACGTGGTATTTGTTGCGCTGTGAACTTGTGATTGTTATAAAATTTTAACATTTTTTCAGTGTGTAAGTTCTGGGACCAAGTGGTTTAAACAGTAGTATAGGATTAGACCAGAGATCGGGAGCACGGGATTACGAATTGAAAAATTCGGACCGCGGGTTGGAGCCTGAAGCAACCCTGTTGAGAAAAGGGGGATTATTTCATTTCTTTTATCTTCACCACTTAATCAAGGTGAGTTACTTATTTTAAAAGTTTCTTTTAATTAAATTTGCTTTTAAAGGGGCAGTCAGAGGCAGGATTAAAGAACAGGGAAGTATAAAACATAAATCTTAATACAATTAAACGCAATAAGGAAGTTCCTCCCTTTTTATGTGACACTTATTTTTTCGCTAGATATTCTAGGTTAATTTCACATTTAATGTAAACCCTTTTTTTCTTTTTACATTTCTTAATGAGAAACTGAAAAAAATCCCATTAAACAATCAAAAATAAAAAACCAGGTCAGATAAGAATAAAAGTTTTTTCCCCTTATTTCGGGGTTTTTCTCTTCAAGTACACTTTAAAGTATCCAAATAAGTGAAGTAAATGGTATTACTATTTATCAGGTTATAAGTCCAATTTATTATATAACGGAAGCAAATGAAATATGATTATATATGCTGTGCACCTTCAGGTAAAATTCCTTTGTTTGAAAAAAGAATTTTTTTTTTTAAATTGTTTCCCAAATTACATAAAAATGTTGAAGAAATTTGTATATTCAATGATACTTTATTTAAAAAAAAAAAACATGAAAAATTGAAATAAACATTCTATGTTAAGAAATGACTATTCAGGTTAACTTATTTAGGATGTCTAGAAAAATGTTTCCCAAAATCTATACGAATACATAAATATTTCAGCATCTGATTTCCTGCAACAAACTCGCTAATTGTACAACCTGGGCTAAGTGTAAAATTCCCATCAATTATTCACGATTCACCAAAGATCAAGAAAAAAAGTGGAAATTAACGTGACGTCATCAAATAATAAGCTACAGCAAATATTCTAGACAATTTGAGGTACCGGGTAATTCAATTGTAAGATTTTGACCAAATATTGACATCATAAAATCGCCAGCAAATCAAAGATATTCTTTTTCCTCGCTTCATTAAGCTCACTTATTGTACAAACACAAATGCAAAAAGGAAGTCCCTTGCGTGTTTTGATGTAAAGGAAAATTCGTTATGTATTCAAGTGAAAAAGGTAATTAAGAAAATAGAAGAAACAAATGAAAGCAAATTACGTTTTCCTTGCATAAAAATAATTATCTTGATTAGATAAAGATAGGAAAAAACAGCGATTTCGAAGGAATTTCTTGTAGTCATGCAAACAGCGATAACGTCTGCTTCAGTTTCGCAAGTTGAAAGAAACAGTTATTGGAAACAATAATAAATTTCTACCAGAAGGATTATAATTAGCCTTTATTTTGTTTTTTCTGTCTTACCCTCGGCAGTCAGAGAGAATCAATTTGTATCTAGACGTGCTTATCTCGCCTGCACGCGCGCCTGACTAATTCTCCCCTGGTAAGGATAAGTTTTTAATTATTAAAAACGGCAACGCATAAAAATGTGGAATTCTTGCATCTGTTTAGGCGAGATTAGCATGTACCAAGGCATGAAATTGATTAGACATTGACACTTGGAGGTTTTTTTTCCTGAACAGTCATTTATAGCAATAATTTTGGTCTGCGTTATTAATTGATCATTACCTATCTCCATCTCCCTTTCTGGTTCTTTTTTCACCCGCGGTAAATGAGATACAAATGTATTTTTAAAGTAAAATTATTTATATCTGATTTTGTAACCATGGTACCAAAAATATTATATATAAGTACTCTAAGTAAAACGAACTTAAAAATACTTCCTTATACTTTTTAAAACAAAGACTTGTAAAATAAAAGAAAAAAGATGGCAAATATTTTACCCGAAAATATATATATGCTATAAATATTCTCAAAAGATTTAAAATAATTTTTTCACTATCAAAGTAGAAATACCGTTTAAGAAACTGACGTTCTTTACAAAACATGCCCTAACCGCCATACACTCTTCAAATGATGAAATGAATCGGAAATTTAATTTCTATTGAACACCGAAAAATGTTCGCTGCGTTTTTTCAGTTGTCGATATTTTTATATAATTCTAAAACAAATTCCCCCGGGATTGGATACAGTTTTTGGTTTCGTACTTTATCTGATTCAGTCGATTAACGACATGAACTTTGTCTATTGTTTGATAAGATTTGCGATTTAGTTTAGTCTCATTTCCAGTGGAGAGAAATTTGTTTCATAGACCAATGTTGCTCGAGGAATTTTTCCCACTTCAAAAGAATGCATAGGCTAATTTCATTTCCGTGCGTTCCTGCTGTAGTTTAAGTATTGGACAGAATCGTCTGGCTCTAAATCATTTTGATGTTTTTATATCCGGCAACATGATCTGTAACTATATTCGATCTTTTGATTTTTATATTAAAAATCCAGAGGAAGTTACTCTTCTACTTTGATGGCATTTTATTTTCAATAGCGAGTTTTCTCCCTGTTTTAAAAGAAAGCAATTGACAGGTTAAAAAATGTTACTTTTGTTGGAGTATTTGAAGCCGTGTCGGTTCTTTATAATTTTTTGTTGGTATAGGTTGATGTCATGTAACAATGTGTCGTGGTATCATAATAAAACAATGCTTTATGCTTTAATACTTGAAACGTACATGTACGATACCTTATTTTGTGCTTCTATGTAATGGTGCATGTACATTTATTTAATACAGTACAGAATTAATAAAACCAAGGTAAAATCATACATATAGCTTCATGTGTAAGCAAGTACACCTACGTAAACGATGAAAATGAAATGAAAACAAGATGTTTGTAAAACAACATAACTCTGTCAGAAATGGCGCGATCGTACCCAAAACAGAACTTCACCTTGATAGTCATCTGATATTTCTGTATACTAAATTTCATTTCATTATGTGCAACCTCTGCGAAGAAAATAAACGGAAACTGCAAATATTTGGAATTTTTTCTAAGTCCAAGGGGCATAACTCTGTCAAAATGGCGCGACCGTACCCAAGAACTTGACTTTGATATTAGATAAATCTGTATACCAAATTTCATTTCAGTGTGTGCAACGGTTGTGAAGAAAATGAACGGAAACTACTGAATAAGTGGACCGACAGACAGACAGACAGGCAGCTAGATCGACCGACAGACAGCAGCAAAGCAATATGCCCATGCGGCATAAATATCATGATTTCATTAAATGAGTCGCCATTCCTGATAAACATGGGGAAATCGAAGGAGGGGGTGGGGTGTATGCAAAAGTGTTACTGAATGCTTTGACAAAAGTCACTGCATGTATCTGATTGTATATATCATTCAATGTAGGTTTTGAGCATCAATTCGCCTTTTGCACGAAATGACAATTGGTAAATTGTGAATTCATTTCTTGCTTCCTTAAAATTTTGTTTGTATAATGATTGATTGATGGATTGTATATTGTTTTAAGTCTCGAAAATTTTTCACTCATATGAAGACGCTACCACTTGCCGGTGGAGAGCTGCAAATTTTTGTCCTTTATACTCGGCACTTAGGGCTATTGAGCATGGAGGGATCTTTTTCGTGCCAGCACCTACTGTGACACGGGACATCGGTTTATATGGTGTCATCCGAAGGACCGGTCGTGGAGAGTGGGATTCGAACCCGCGACATAAGAATCAACTCCTTACTTCGCGACTCTAGAGCAGACGCTCTAACCACTGTGCGACTTATAAAAATTTTGTTTGTATATTAGGTAGCGGGTAGATTGATCGATCGAAGTTGTGCAACTTTTTAATTAATGTGACGTCATAATAAACTTTAAAGATGTTTGATTATACTTAGACCTATTCTTCCTTCTGAGAACCAATTTAAAGACTATGTGAACAAGATTGTGGTTGGATTTATAAGCTAAAACAGAAAGAAAAAACAACAACAAAAGTGAATGATAATTTTTTTGTGTGTGTGTGAATACTATCATCGTCGCAAACCACGGCCAAAATGTACGCTCCTCTCCCATGTAAGAGAGAGCTATATATGCGGACTCCGGACCGTGGTTTGAGACGAAGGAATACTATGTAACCTAAAAAAAATTAACTGACTAAAAGGTCAATTATCTAAAAAAAAAAAAAAGTAAAATAACGATCGTTTCATATAATTCTTCCTGGAATGTTTTACCTTGTATATAAATACTAGTAGTTATTTTTAAAACAAATGAAATGTTAATATATACATTTGCAAAGTATAGGCAAACATATGGTACAGGTAGTCTATTTGATTAACTTTATAGTTAACCATCCACAATCTTAAATGACCTTACTGTGAAAACAAAATATTTGCACAATGTCAAATTACATTCATTAACTGCACAAGTTTTCGATTTATCTGCAACATTGTTTCAAATCAATGGCAATTTGACGAATATGCGATCTTAATATTCCAATTAAACTCGCGTTTAAGCTGTATCGCCGAAAGAAAAAGTAAAAGCTATGTAGCACGTGGAAAAATAATCGATGGTTTTCGTTTTAAACATAATGTACGATATCTGGATCCCTTACTAGCTGATTCTATTGATTCAGTTATACACTAAAGCACTTTAGGCCCTGGATAAATAATTTAACCGCTCGTTGTTTTAGCAAGAAGTTTTTTTCGGGCGAGGAGAAGTCATTTCATTTGTGATTTTTATAAGAACACAAAAAATCGTATAGCAAAGAAATAACATTAAAAAGGGTTCAATTGATGATTGAAACGTTTTAGAATTATTGCGTCATAACATGGATATCTCAGACGGGTAAAATTCAGAATGGAAGTTTGCTGCTTTCGTTATTGTGTGAGTATATGCTTGATTCATGTATTAATAATATATGATTGGAACACTTTCTAACAAAGCAGAGAGAGAGAGAGAGTATATCATAGATTTGTTTTCTAGTTTGATAATTTTTCAGCCAAAATGTTCATATCTCTTGAATTTGAAGTCGTGTATATCAAGTAATGTTTCCAAATGACATCTGTCAAGAGTCGATTCTCTGACGAAATACTGAACAAACAATAAACAATCATGGTATACTTGTAATCAATTACACGACTTTGTATAGGCATTACTTAAAGCAGTAGTACTATAGCTTGTGTTATATAGATGTACTTTTATCTGAATGCTTGAAATCATTGATATAATTTTATGAGTTTGATATTGCTGGTTTGTTAAATGAATTAAGTTTGAGTGTAAGGCCGTGTTGAACATTTTAGTAATGAATCTATATGCATCACAATGATGAAAAAATGTATCTTTATCTTGTATTCGTCAAATTTTCGATTCAAAACTCATCATATATTTTATGAAACATTCTGTATAAGGAAGATGTGAAATATATGTAATAGAAAATTAAGAAAATCCTGTTCTTCGACTTTTTCCAACACAGTGTCTGTATTCATAGTATTTGTATGATTACTGATCTACTAATCTATATATTCATATTACAGTGCTCTATTTATGATAAGAGAAAAAAAGAACCTTTCTCTAGAAGAAGACGTGTAATTATATTACATTGATTAACCATTTTCCTTTTTATTTTGCGTCATGTTTCGGACTAGAGGACGTATAAGCCATTTTATCTCATTTCTTTGCTACCAGCGATATCCAATCCATTTCGGTGGTCATAACTTGCAGGATATTGACTTTTTCTGGCAATTTGGCTAAAAGTAATCTTTGGATCTTGTGGGAGTTTGTTTGTTTTTTAGTTTTCCCTCTCGTTCCCCCTGTTTTGTACACTTGTGGTGCACATTTAGCCCATCAGTTCAAATATTTCAATGGGTGCATTCTTTTTTAAGGATTTTGATTGCAGAAATATATATAACAAGGACTATAGAAAACATATAAAATGGTTTTTTTTTTGGTACTTATTGGTCACTTGAGATGAACTACACCGGTCAAGTTTTTTGAGACCCCCACCCCTTGAAAATTATTTGCAATGGTCTTTTTTTAATTATACAATAATGAGTGTTTCTATATACATAATACCTGAAATTAGAGACTGAATTTCAATGATTCATTATAGTACAGTGGTATAAATTGATTTTCGATAGTCTGTTGCAAACGACCTTTGTTAGGTAACAACCAAATGTAATTTTTGTCTGTATAAGCTAATTGCTAATTTGGTTTAGGTAATTCAGACATTCAAACCCGTAGGTTATACGCGTACATTGTATGCAACAAAGATTCACAAAAACGGCTCGTGCCAATATATTAATGCTAAATCACTATAACACTACACCTAAAACCGATATAGGGGATGTCTTTTATAGCAGGTTTTAAACACTAAATGTAATTACCAATTGTGCATGGGAGTATTTACAGATCGAATAAAGTGTCACATTATATCATTTGAGTGGATTTTCCTAATATTTGCATTACAGAAAATCAATTCGCCTCTCCGGGCTGTAGAACACGATTCTGTGTTTACTTTTGACGCTTTTGAGATGGTCTTTTAGCCTCCCCGGAAGTGATCCCTTGGGATTAATGATGGCGGGTATATTTGTTCATGTGGTGACACCAATGCATGACAAGCTATTTATCGAAATTCTCTTCTGCAATATAATGTTGATTTGTGTATTAAAAGAATCACATATTGATTTAATACACATAGGGGATCCAATTTTTACTTGTAAATATATATAAGTAAAATCTTTTTAAAATCTTCTCCTTAAGAACCACTTGGCTAAAAATGATAAACTTTTGTGGAAGTGTCCTGGGGTAGATTCTAATTAAAATGTTCAAATCATGACCGTTCGTGCTCGGTCGATATGATTTGTCGTTACTGGATTCTGTGAAACAAGAAAAGGAAATACATTATTTTCTTGATACTGTATTTTGATTTTTTTTTAATAGAAAATTACTTGAAATGTTACTAATAAGTGTTATCGTTTAAATAGTTCGCGTGGCATGTAAAATATCAAAATCGTTAAAAAAAAAAATCCCGGAAAACGTCATATATTTCGAACTAAGTTTAAAATATTTCAATTTGAAACAATTCTTTTCTCCTAAAAGTTTCTTTCAAGGTAATTTCTATAGACTTTAATTTATTATTTATTGTCCCCTGCTTTCGGGAATTTAAAGCGAGGGGACATTAAATCTCATTCCTCTGTCAGTCTGTCCGTCCGTAACAAAAAATTAACCTTGGTCGTATTTTTTGAATGAGAAGAAATATGGCTTTCTTTCTGCTTTGACGCTGTTTGGTTTTTTGTTTTCTGTTCTATCTATAGTAAGACAGTCGATCATGATGTCTATAGCCAGGACTTGAGATCTTATTTGTCAATCTGCTAATAAAATTTTGAGCTCCACTTAATCGTGACATTTAGGACATTTTCAGGAAGGCTATCATTCCGAGTGCTGAAAATGACTAAGGAATTTGATATTCACTGGATCAGTTGAACAAGGTCTTTTCTTATTAATATAATATTAATTAGTATACCGGTAATCAGTTATGGACTTGATGCTATAAGGAAGACTGATAACTTGGTAAAGATCCGATTGACTAACGCTGTAAACTACTAAAAATAAGTAATAAGGTACACGTATCATAGTACGAAGTATTAATTTGACTGATCATTCAAAATAATTAACCTCAAATCCCTGTAATAAGCAGGCATTCGACTTCTAGTCAAAATAGGATTTTTTCTGCATGATGAGGGGATTTGTTCCTGTAATAAAAGGATAACAAACTGCTCAGGTGAACAAGGGTCACGTGGCTTAGAATAGTACACTGATTAAGGGCATGTGAAAATAGGAAGATTTCATTAATATTTTGAGAAGTCTATCTAAAAAATTCAAAGTTATCTTTTACCAGGATTTAAATGCTGTACATGGTTAAATTCGATATAAGTTACACACAAAAGGCATTTAAATTCAGTCTGTCGCAGTCAGCATGTTGATATTAATTAAAGCAAATAAAACATCCCGCATAACAAAATATCACATTTCGGCCAATTTTTATTTAAAACCATGTCATAGCCAGTTTAACCTTATAAACTTAAGTTCTGTGTAACTTTTTTGGAAAAGATGATTGTGAATAGAGGTCTCTTTTCTCCCTTTTCTGTGATTGTGTTCGGAATATGGACATACATGGAATGAATTAAGGTGTTTTACATACAAGTAAGTTTCACGGGCACAAGTTGTTAATATTCTCTATTGAGAAGTTGATGGCTCGTTTTAATACTTAAAACGAGCCATCAACTTCTCAATAGAGAATAAAGTAGTAACTTGTTTAATGTAAATATAGAGTTAATGTAAATGTACATACTCTAGCCTAACGTTATATTTACAATATTTCCATGTCTAATTTTGTTCTCTATGATAACTGTTTGAAAGTTGGGGGAGTTCATTTCTTGATAATTCTGCCGGAATGTAAATTAGGCAGGTCGATAGGTCAGCAGCTAAGGAGGCCTAATACGCATGTAAATCTCGTGCGCATCTGTCTCTGTGTCTGACACTCAGGAGGCCAAATATGCATGTAAATCTCGTGCGACTGCCTTTGTGTTTGACGTCAGTGCGCAGGACTATTGAAATTGGCATGGAAGTCCTCATGTAATTTAAATCTTTTAGTCTACATTTTTAATGTCTAAGTCTACAATTTTATTTCACAATGAAATGGAAATATAAGGAATCACTGTCTAATTAGGAGAGTATGCCAGGGATATCAACAATAGCGGGAAACATGGGATAATTTTAGCATAACGGGCTTCGCCCGTTATACAAATTATCCCATTTTTCCCACTATTGTTGATGCCCTGGCATACTCTCCAAATTAGACAGTGAAATATGCGCATCAACTATTTCTCAATAAATTAAATGTGCATTTCTGTTAACTGGTAAACTCGTTTATGGGCGTGTGTTTATAAATTAAAACGTTTTTTACCGATAACATGAAAATGATATATTGTTGGAAAATCTGGAAATCACACAAAAATGCAAAGATAGTGAATAATTCGAGAATTCTTGCACATTGAAATTGAATTAAAAGCGATAATGCAGTCATGGTACAGCGAAGGAAAGAGTATTGGAAATACATTAACAGTGTGATAAAACCCGAAGGTACGGAGGCAGTAATTCACACCGATATGTTATCATGTAATGAAATCAACATACGAAATGTACATGGTGCCTATTGCCAATTATAATATAACATTAACACGTGCCGAGGCGATAATCCAATACTAAAATTTGCATCATGAATTCCCCTGGGAGGCGGATCCAATGACTACACTCGATGCTTGACGAGCTCTCGAAATAAAAATATGCAAACTTGTGACGGTATGGGAATCTAACATTGTGTTGATGTGGTGCAAATTAAATTATCCCATCTTTTTGCACTAAACGTTTTGTTCGTTAAATTAAGTGTCATGTGAAACTTTTTCGAAGGGTTGTTGAAATACATCTCGTTTCCAAATGAATGTGTAAATTATAATTGATTAGGAAATTATAAGAATGTAGCATTAATAATTCATGCACCCAGATATAAATGCAATGGATGCTGCTTTTTACGAAGTATTTAGTAATCAAAATAATTGTCAAATGTTCCTCCAATTTTTATAGATAATTAATTCAGATGAATGAACAAACTCTTTAACTTGGAAATACAAAAAAAACAAAAAACAAAATACTCTTATCTGCTAAAATGAATTGCTACAAATAAAGGCACACAATCGTATCATGGAATGGATGAAATTAAAGATATCTACTTTTGAAAGGAAGTCACAAAATTTTTTTAATATACAGTAATGTATTATCTATAAATAAAATTCTTGCGCCATGACTTCTGGATCTAATAAAAGTTGTGGTATATAGCTCAAATAATAATTAAAAGTAAAAATTAAACAATGGAAAGAAGATATAAAAAACAAATAAAACGTTGTTCAGATAATTGTGTTAAGTTAGGAAAAATGTTAATTCTCTTTTAGTTGTTAGCAAAAATAGTTATGTAGAGTCGCTTTTAAATTTGAATTGACAAATCCGATCTAAAAGACATCCAAACTTGGATATTTCATCATGAAATAGTCCGTACTCCTCAAAGTATAGTCGTTTTATTTAAAATGGCTCAACTGCCACTGACATAGCAGATTAATTAACTCGGTCCGTGTTCAATACCAAGTTCATGAAGATTCTTGGGTCGCAGGCGACGCTCTCAAATTTCTAATTTTCTCTGATCTCTGACGATGCTGACAAGCGTTAGAAAATAATCAATACAGAACTTCAGAGAAAAGCGAGTGCTGCTTCAATACATCAGTCAGGCCCTGTGTATAGATAGAAAAGAGGGGCCTCTAGCAGAATTTTGACAATTTCCCCCCTTCACGTGCCAGTAATCCAAATAGAAGTGGTGTCGAAATGTTACTTTACGCGCGTGTGTGTATACAGCAAATGTGATGATAAGTAAATGGAGATACTTATCAATTGGACAACTGTCGGGAGATAGCGCTTGATGCACGAGATTTACTAGTGTTGGTTTTAAGACAAAACCCATTAGCACAAAACAATTGCTGGATCAGAGCTCAGTTTTGTATGGCGCCTCTTCAGATACTAAAGGTGTTTCTTGTTTCCTATTCCACCTTATGAATACAATGTAGGATTTACTGTTTATTTCCACAATGGCATGAGGCGCGGGTACGTATGTTCTCAATTTATGACTTGTTTATGGGGCGGAAAACTTATTTGTTCATGCCTTGTTGCAATTTATTGTTTCTGGCTGCAAAAATATATCGTTAATTTCATCTGCTAAGTTTCATCGTCTTGGATCGAAGAATAGTAAACAGTGGTAAAGGGTATTTTTTCCGGAAAATAAAAAGTTTGGAAAGGTTGCAAGCAATTTCGGCACAGCAGGACGAGAAATTAAAAGCATTTTCAGTAAAGATGTTTTTCTTGTCATAATAAGCTTAAAAGCGTATACTACATCTCTATGTCGATTTTCTCTGGTGTCTCCGAGGGGTGTCAAACCATATTAGGGGGTAACGTTAACTTACCAGTACATATTCTTGAAATTCTTTCACTTCACAATTTTATATCCTGAAAATATATACTAGTAATGTATTTACATTTATGCATGTATACCAGTTTATAAATATGTGTAGCTTTTGGTTTTTCTTTTTTTTATACAAACTTAGTTATTTAAATCACATTTTTTTCCTAAAAATGTATAAGAATATCAGAGATGATCGAAGAACTGACGGGCTAGAGTGTTAGTGTTATAATGGTTGGTGATAATAAAGATTTTAATTTATGGTCCGTGCACTTGTCCGTTTAAGACAGTCCAGTTCTCTTCTCACTACAAATAGGAAAGAAACTCTTACAAATATGTCAAGGTTTATCTTATCATTTATATAAATGTAAATGAGCTTTATGAAAAATATATTTTCATACGCAGGTATATCTTTGTAAGAAATAAAATTAACAGTTTTACTCGATAGAGGCCGCCACGACACCTTGTACTGAAGTTTTAATTACGGTCAATGTCACGGACATCATCCCAAGGTCTTGTTAAATTAATGTTGCTATAAATTACAGTGAAGAAATGAATGATAAATATGTCATACAAAAGCTTTAAGTTGTTTATATACTGTGTATTTATATATGTAATTAACAGTATAAGTATTCGTGCATGTTGTGCATTGCCAAATGTCGGTAAGATACCTTTGTTGAAACACGTGCTGCACATGCATTGATGCTGCTCGTGATCTGAGCACTAATTAGGCTACTTTTTTTAGCATTACGTCCCTAAGTATTTGCATCATACCTAATGATACTACTTTGTCTCTCTTAATTATTGGCAAAAAGCAGTACCGGTATTAATAAAACATTTGGCTTGTCCTATTTCTACAAAAATAAGAAAAAATTCCTCCGACAAGACCCCTCTATAGCTAACAGAAAGTGTGGAATGTGAAGATCGAAAGACAACATTTCGTCCTGTATTTTCTTTGCGAGTTGGAAGGAGAAAAAAAACGTAGTAAGTTAAGTACAGCATCTTTTTCTCCCCTTCCCAATGTAGAGAATTTGTAAAGATTATACAGTAGAATTTTATCTGTTTGTTGCCTTGCGCTGATTATCTACTTCCAGCTGTTTATAGTTCTTGTGTAAACTTACTCTTAGTTCATGATGTATCAGAATTGTAACGCGCTCTCATCAGGCAAATATGAAAAGGTATATGATAAAAGATGTAATATGAATGTTAACCATTTTTTTACCAGCGTGAGTTGTACATAAACTACATACTTAGGCCCTCCCAATTTTAACTGGTAAATAAAAAATATATCTACTGAATATTATTAAAAAAACATCTTGTATATAAATAAAGTACATGTATTCTTATTTACATTGTGCCAATTAAGATGGGGGTTTGCCTCTTATAAAAATATGTTACCGCATGTTCCACAGTGTAATCATAAATAAATGATCATAAACATCACAGAAGTCAAATAGGCTCCAAGCACAAGTCAAAGCCAAACAAGAACCGTCTTAAATATGTAGTTTTGTGTACGAGTAATAATCACGGAGTAAGAGTTTTCCACAGTTAATTTCAGTTTTTGCCTGTTTTATAATAATTAAGATTAGATTTTCATGAATTTGCAAACAGAATGGATTTGGTTGTTTCCGATTCGTGCAAGCTCTTCTTCTTTCGTTGAATTGTCAGAGTACTTTCTTGGTGCAGGCACATGAAACTCAAGTGCACTCATATGTTTTTCTTCATCGAAAGCTTTTCGAGTCCATTATCCTAAGCATCTATTGTCTTTTGTAATACTTGTATTTTGGAGGGGGTAAAGTAGAAAACTAGACAAACATTTAGAGCCTCTCTCCGGAGGACGAGGGGCTTAGTAATGTAGGCCTGTAGAGATATGTTAATATCGATATCAATATTCGCTAGTCTCAAAAGGGACACATTACAAACCTGCTTTGGTGATAAAACAACAAAACTGAATAAGATGAAATATCGACCACCATTAACTAACCTAATGAAGAGTTTTCGAAAGAAGTCTCGCGAGATTTAAAAGCAGGCGGCGCGATGATAATTGAAAATGGAAAAACGTTTATGCTGTAAAAAAGAGATTTTCTGCAACGAATATGAATTGCCGTCTTATGATTGTTGTCTGGTGGACATAAAGCCAGAATTATCGTTGAGGTTAAATTCTCAGGCGGTTGAATGGAGCCGATTGAAATGCTATCAATTCACAACAGGAAACAAAGAAAGACCGTTTAAAATAGGGGAAAAATCGAATCTCGTTAAAGATGGTTAGATTTATATTGTGATAAAGTGTAACATTTACATTTCTTGGACATTCAAGATCAGGACGTTTGGAGAGAGATTGTTTTCTAAGAGAAAAGTTTATACTGAGAAATTCAGCTGGATTGTAAATATATAGCTGAATTTTTTTAAAATTACAAATTGTATAAAATACTAACCGAAGTGCATTTGATGTGTATTTCTTCGTGCAATATGTATAGGCAAGAAAAAGTCTTAATAGATCCACTTTTTTCCCCATGCTACATACATTAGTCATTAATATATACATACGCCTATAACCTCAGTGTATAACAACTGTCTAAAGATGTATACATAGTTGTATTTTAACTCATCTGGGCTGTATGCTTTCAATTGAGCTTTCCTGATCACATTCTGGCTGTCTAAATTTTTGACTTCTTCTCCTGAACCACTTGGCTAAATTTGCCACAATGTATTCTAGGGTTAAATTGTTAACCCTGAAAAGCCACGCACTTTTCCAAGGGAGATACGTTGTAATTACGTATTTAGTGAAAAGTTACTTACATTAAAAAAAAATATTTTCAAGAACCACTAGGCCAGGATAGATGAAACGAATGTCATAACATTCTCAGGTACTGCAGAGGGTGAGGGTGGGGCCACAATGGAGTATCAAAGTTTAAATAGGAAAAAAATAGGGAAAATCTTTAATAAAATCTTCCCAAGAACAGCAGAGCTATGATTGATCATATTTATATGGAAACATTCTATATGCAAGTTAGTGTAGAATCAAATTTGTTTAAAACATGACCCCTAAGGTAGGGTGGTGCCACAATGGATGGTCATAGGAATACATAGGGAAAATCCTAAAAATCTTCTCAAGGAAAACAAAACCATGAATGGTCATAGTTATATAGAGCATTCTTAGGTAGTGTAGAATTAAGTTTGTTCAAGTCGTGACAACATGGGGTCCCACTTTATATCTAAACTTCTCAATACTGAACTGATTTCTGCTTTTTCCTAGCAAAAATGTTCAGGTGAGTGATGTGGCCCATGAGCCTCTTGTTTGATTGGCATGGACTTTACTACATCTTTTTTTTTTTTACCAAAATAGAATTTATTTATACATATTTTGTATATATGAACAAGTTATTTTCAAACTGAGAATTTAAGTTTTTGTTGTTTGTATTCGATCAATTTTACACCACCGATGAATCAACGTACAAATTATACATTTTGTAGACCTTTAAAAACGAAGTATTTCTCCCCAGCGGATTAATCTTAAAATCTATCTAGTTGTGCTTCCTTTAAGTTAATTATCTAAATGAAGTTTTCATGTTAAAAAAATTAAAAGAAGTTTATTGACTTGTGCCGGATGCCGCTTTCCAAACTCAAACGTTTCCAGTAATTTATAAATATCTAGACAGACCACCAAATGAAAGCTTAGAAAATCTTAACCTACATGTAACTCACCCTAGTGAGAAATTTTGGAAAAATTTTAAATTTTCTACAAGCTGCCTTAAAAATGACAGAGTTTACATACGTTTTCTTCAGGTGTCTTGTTGCACGGATGAATGAACGTTTTTGGTATACACTTTGGTATACAATTAAAATGTGTGCAGATATTTAACTCGGCGGGTGCAGTCGGGCATTTATCCTTAATTTCCCTCGTAAGGACTGCTGTTAGGGGATTTCTTTTATAAATCTGCGACTGGTAGAGCTGTCACACGGCGGGTACATATATACTTATCAGGACACACAATAAAAACAACCCCTATGTCGAGTAGAGGACCTATAGTTATTGAGCATCATTTTCTCACGCAATTAATTTGATGCGATGATGTGAAGTGTTCTGCATCTATTTTTAGATTGATGGACATCAAATATGAAGAAATTCAGAGAGAAACCCATCGTGTGACGTATTTTTTGGATTCAGTCAACTGATATGGTGGTGTGGCCAGTAATTTTGCGTAAGTTCATAATTTTTTTCCCCTAGAAGTATTTCGTGTATTTGTTTAATTAGTCAAACTGAACATTGTTTTTACTGAACTGCTCCTCTCGACCCAAAATGAGCTTTCCGTTCTAACTGTAAATTCAAGAAAATTTTAAGCAATATATATTTATTAGTAAATTCTAGAGCCTGGTCCCTGCAGTTCCTGCAATATTTCACACACCAGCTGTTCTACAGATGAACTATATATTCATCTATAATTATTAGAGTGATTCCTTATTATATAGCATGTTAAACTATACATATATCAACTAAGCTTCTCATTTTACTTGTTCATATATTTTTTATCGTAAATAAAAAAAAGGGTCCTAATATGTGGCCTATAGACCAAAGAAAATACTACTTTAGTTTAACAACGCTACGTTAATTCAAGCATTATGATCATAGTAAAAATAGCATTATGACCTTTGTTGGGATGTACTTCAAATATTTTGTCAAAATCTTCATTCAGTTAAATTTACTTGATGAACTTATATGCATGATAGAACATACATACATGTAGTTTCTTACCATACACATGCGTGAAGTGTTTTTAAATGGAAAAAAAATTACTTCTGACTCAAGAGCTACACTTAAATAGGATTTGTCATGTGCTTAGATTCGTATTTTAATATAAGACGTATGACTAAATGTACATGTAAGATAAGGAATACCTCACACTATACCAACTTATCAGGGAATGAATTTGTTTGAATTAGATATATGTTTGTCGGATAAATACCACCCTGAAATAACTTGAACATTGAAGGGGGGGTGTCACCCGGTGTGCATTTTTTTTACTTTAAGAAAAGGTAATTTTTTTTTACAGTGGCTTTTGCACTATATGACACGGTGTGTTAATATACGAGTCGTACTTAATATGAACCTAATAAGGTAGGGTGTGTTCCCAGCCGAAAGTTAACATTTATTTTTATAATGTTCTGAACTTCATTAAGTGGGATCCCGGACAAAGGAAGAGTAAAATGAAAACCCCTTCCTGAATATGTCTATACATAGTGTTGTTTTTAAAATGCATAACTATAAAGAAATTCTTTGCAACTGGAGACTTGATGCTCGTTAGTATAAAAATTTAAGAAACCAGAACGTATTTTGATAACAAGGAGAAAAGAATTTGTGTCTCTAGATACAAAATGAATCCTTCCTGCTGACTATTAAACATCGGATAGTTGGTTTATCTAGAAAGTATTATATAATATTGATCTTAACTGTCAGTGGATGCCTGTTATCAAACTAAGTGTTTAAACCTGACACGCATGCTTACGTCAGTTTGTATTCTATATTTTAAATTCTGTTACCGATTTGGGGGTTTTTTAAAATAATTTTTAATCTTGTATACTGTATTTAAAATCTATTGCTGCTCTAGAAGTCAGTTCCAACTGCAGGCCTCAATTAGAGGGCCAAGTGAACTGTTTTGGACTCTCCACACACACATACGCAAAATATAAAACCTAGGGTCACAGTGCTTGTAAACCCGAGGTACTTTTCTTCCCATTGAAAGATTAAAAGTAAGAAATGTATTCCCTTATTTCCCGTTGTCCTGTATTTTAACTATTTTAGAGTTCGATCTACACTGCATCAAATTGACAGAAATGAAATGTGATGTAAGCCTGTCTTTGTCTAATACTTCATATTAGACAAGACATGCAGTGATGATGCTGTTTTCAAGTTGTAGTCTGACTTGTCTAACTTTAACAGACACGAACGTGATGAAACTGATATATGTTGAAAACTGACTTCTTTATAGATGGTGTTATAATTCGTAGCATGACTTGTCTAATGCTTTACAGACACGACAGTGATGAAACTGTTATAAGCTGTAGAGTGACTTGTCTAATACTTTACAGACACGACAGTGATGGTGCTGTTATAAGTTGTAGAGTGACTTGTCTAATACTTTACAGACACGACAGGGATAATACTGTTATAAGCTGTAGACTGACTTGTCTTATACTTTACAAACACGACAGGGATAATACTGTTATAAGCTGTAGAGTGACTTGTCTAATACTTTACAGACACGACAGGGATAATACTGTTATAAGCTGTAGAGTGACTTGTCTAATACTTTACAGACACGACAGTGACGATGCTGTTATAAGTTGTAGAGTGACTTGTCTAATACTTAACAGACACGACAGTGATGATACTGTTATAAGTTGTAGATTGACTTGTCTAATACTTAACAGACACGACAGTGATGATACTGTTATAAGTTGTAGAGTGACTTGTCTTATACTTTACAGACACGACAGTGATGATGCTGTTATAAGTTGTAGACTGACTTGTCTAATACTTTACAGACACGACAGTGATGATGCTGTTATAAGTTGTAGACTGACTTGTCTAATACTTTACAGACACGACAGGGATGATGCTGTTATAAGTTGTAGTCTGACTTGTCTAATACTTTACAGACACGACAGTGATGATACTGTTATAAGTTGTAGACTGACTTGTCTAATACTTAACAGACACGACAGGGATGATACTGTTATAAGTTGTAGAGTGACTTGTCTTATACTTTACAGACACGACAGTGATGATGCTGTTATAAGTTGTAGAGTGACTTGTCTAATACTTTACAGACACGACAGGGATAATACTGTTATAAGCTGTAGAGTTACTTGTCTTATACTTTACAGACACAACAGGGATAATACTGTTATAAATTGTAGTCTCACTTGTCTAATACTTTACAGACACGACAGTGATGATGCTGTTCTGGCTGATGAGCGTCACGTGCTCTGGCACGTGCCCTGAGAATAACGCCCTGAAGGAAGCCCTCACGTGCCTCCACAATCTGACGGACGGGGAGAATGCCAAGGTCACCATAAGCCCCGCCGACATCTATAGGACCAAGCAATTCTGCGAGTATGTAAATGTTATAAGGTTTGGCCAAGCAGTTCTACGAATATGTACAGTGTTTTATGATAAGGTCAAAAAAATTTGTGTAGCCTTGATTACTGATGAGCTGTTTTCCTTTTATGCTCCTTAAAATGCATCTTTTTATAAATGAGGCAATGTCAGCACATAGGGATAAGGATATTTCTAAGTTTCGTGTAGTTTGTTTTGAACATATTTTATTGACAATATTTCAAATGAATTGGACACATGTTCCCAAAACTTCGATAGTCCTCTCCCATAGAGCGCTAAGCTTGTAGTTTAAAAAATGAAAAAAAAAATCTAGCATACATATCTTGGGGTACAGTCAGAATCACGCATTTTTTTTTTCTCATTTAGAAATGGAAACTTTAGGGATTCGGTGAATTGTTTAAGAAATTTACATCAATCGTGTAAAGATCCAGTCAAATTAGAGATGTTGACAAAATACGCCGACCCTAACGCCTGGCAGGCTGGATTTGATAGACTTTGTCATAGCATTTCACGTAAGGATTAAAAAAAATTATACTTATTTTATTTTGATCATCAATAATAAATATGATGGATATATAAATATATAGAGAGAAAATTTATATGCAGATATTGAAACTTGAAGGAATTTATTTTTTTACCTTTCATTTTCAAGTATTTCTATACGCATGTAGCTCTTGTTAAATTCAATTTGCATGCTTGTACGCCTGATCCTTCTCATTCTGTCATTCAGTGCCTAGATATAATCGTGATAGTGTTAGTTTTCTTTTTACCTGTTAACACAGTGTCAAGGTATTGTGATGTCTTTTTCAGTATATATTAGTAAGGCTGACTGCATCACAAAGCAAAACTCCGAAATCCAGAAATGCACGGAGAGCAAACATAAAGATATCGAAATTTCCAACGAAGCTGGCGTGACCTACAGCATCAGTGAAGACGAAGAAAAATATGTAAAGAGTGTATGTAGGTGGGTATTTACTGAATCCGATTTACCGTTTATTATTGCTTATACAGCTTTACCTGTAAAACAGATGGGACTTTTATAGGGGTTTTCACTGTCTGACTGCCTGTCTAGCTGTTTGCCTGTCCGTCTGTCTTTCTGTCCGCCTGTCTCTGTCTTTCAGCCATATCCCATGCAGAGTCGTTGTTTGTTCTCTTTTAAACACCCCTGCAAAGGACTTTTTCAACATTTTTGACATAGTCTTTTGCTGTAGTATTAAGGGAAAAAAAATAGGCGAAGATATAACGAGCAGCGATCTGTCTTTATGTTGTGAACTGGTAAACGGAACAACGGGATTATTGAAGTCTTTGTATGTAGCATCAATTCATTTGTAAGTAGCTTGCCTCAGTCGTGTCTGCTCTTTTGGGTATTGAACAAACCCACGCAGTTGACAGCGGAATATATAGTAACTTTCAGGGAAATTGACAATGGAAAAACTAAAAGTTATCTAGTTGGTCATATAACTTAGTTGTTAGTTGTAAGTATTATCTGTTCATGTCTGTAAAACATCCCAATAATACGTGAAACAGATGTGGCAGACTCTGTGGTAGCTTTTATTTCAAGTTTACTATGATATATCAAGTCGACATATACTAGTAAATGGAAGTAACTAAAGTGAAAGTCACAGCAAGTGTTTTCTCATTTAAAAGTTTTTAAATATAAATTTTGCTTCATAGGAATAATAGAAGTGGAGAGGGGTACCTTAAAAAACATCGTGCATCCAGAGAAATACAACGATTTCGTTTGTTGGATTGGAAAGACTTTTTGCATATATTTATATTAAACAGAATTTTAGAATTACCCAACAATGACATGCTTTATTACTGGTAACTCATATTTGCGTAGGAAATCTAAATGCAAATTCTCCGTGCAATTTCGATCATTATTTTAATACCTGGAAATAAAATGAAAGTTTATCGCATTTAGCAGTTCTTGCTGCCTGACTTAATGATAAAAGATACAACTGGTATTATCGCACAAAATATTCTTGGTCCCATTAAACTTTTAGACTCGTCTTCGATACGGGGGCTCCAATATCCGTTCTTCCTATTAAATTGAGTCATTAATTGTAAAATAGAGGTATTATATGTTTCCATATCATTGATTGGGTGAAGTCTCAAAATAATGATGATAAATCAAACCATATGCCTTTGATGAGTATAGATTTCTTTCTTTTATTAACAGGAAGGACTTGTCGCTTAAAAATTAATTTGCTAAACTTAATTAAACTCAAATTCTCTTATAATTTATATACAAAATAAACTGAAGTTAAATTTACTGTTAGTAAAAGAAATATTCTCATACGGTCATACCGGTAGCTTCAGCTTATTACGATGAGAATGGAAACTGAATTTCAGTATAGAGTAACTTTCCTGTTTTCCTTAATGCAGGTTCGCGAAATTACACAGCGATATTTTCATACCTTAATACGATCCACTAATATTATTTGGTTTTTATTACAGCATATTCCAGGTTTCAAACCATTGTTACAGCACACAGATAGGAAATCATTGTGGGGAGGACATCAAAGCTGTTTTAACAGACTTCAATAGTGGTCTAACACCACCCATTTGTAGAGACTATAGCTTCGCGCCTCGGAGCTCAGCAAGGACCCAGTCCCTTAGTTTATCTGCACTAACTGCCTGCTTGATGTGTTTCGTGGCATGGATGAAGATATCATGATTAAAAATCAAGATGTAGTCATGCAGTGTTTGGATTTAACATTCCAATATCGATATTCGGAGAACATGTGAACAAACTTAGAATTCCGGTGTAACAAGTTTACAAGGGGACTTCGATTTCGAAGATGTGATGAAAGAAAGATAACTCGTACTACGCTCATTATATAAAGCCCTCCTTATTCTTTGGATGTATGTGATTTTAAAAGTGAGAAAGTGGCTTTTCTCTCAAAGTGTAACACAACTTCTTACCATGGATAAAAGATTTTTAAAGTCTGTGTATGGTATAAATCAATGTTTGATTTCAGAACATTTATATTTTGTCTTCAAATGTGTCGCATAAACATAACATGCTTATGAATTATTATGTTCATGAAAGGACATGGCACACTATTCTGTGCATGAGTGTTGGAGAGTTCTATAAAACACAGTTTAAAAGATGTATGGATAGAATGACAAAATGGCTACATAGGTAATGGTTGATTTGATGAAATTTTTAATTTTTTCAAACTGTTACAATGACCTACATGTAGCATCGTTTTTAAAAGTGGGAAAGCAGGGGGGATCAATTTGCTTGAAAACAGTGCTTTTTTTTTTTTTAAACAAAATGAGAAAATGTACATAACCCTTATTTGACAATACGGCATGTAAAAATGGGGGTTGGGGAACCAGCCTTTCAAAATACATTTTCTTTTTCAATAGTAAAAAGTTATGTCTACTGGGAAAAAAGGTTGGGCAAAGATAATTCAATCTGATTAAAATCAGATCCTTTGACCCGCTCACATAGACCGCTACACACGCGATCAATGTGAGCGGATCAAAGGATCTGATTTTAATCAGGTTGAAAGACAATTGAAAGTAAATCAGATGACTGTTATAATTGTGGCCTCTTCATAAAATTGTGCAAGGATGCCTAAATTATTATGAAATTTGAAATTGTTTGTACATGCCTTTTTTTTTTTACCTTGTTGATATATTCTTTTCTATTACATGTTTTTAGTTTTTACGAACAAAACATTTGAAGAATTGACAAGATATTTATGAAAATATCTGTTTATATCCCTACCTTTTTTATGAAACAAGTACTTAATTTTTTAAGGCCATGTTGAATAATAATCAACTATTAGTGCTTTTGAATGGGAACCTGGAATTGTACATGATTTGTGAAGAGCTTGGAAGTACCAAATGTTAGTCCATGAAGTTTAATACAGATGAAAAATATGTTTCAATTTTTCTTCGCAAAAAGTTTTTTTTTATGAAATGTAGAAGTACAATGTATATAACATAACTTACATAAGAAGTGAAGGAAAAGGTAATTTAATGAATGTGAAAATGAAAAATCAGTCCCATTCTTCATGCCTTTTTGTCAGTTCAGATGAGAATTGATTGTTTTGGGTTATGTTTGCTTCAAATGGTTATAATCAGTCTGTATTGATGAAAAAACTAAGTTTTAATTTTTTTTACCTTTTCATTTTATATTTTTATATTGTTTATTTCTATGAACTAAAAGTCAGATATATGTAATTATCCAATTGTAAATTAGCTTACAATTTTAGGCAAATAAAAACATTTGGAGTTAAGTCTATAGGTTAATTTTTTGTTGTGAATTTTTGGCCATTACTTTATTATAAAGCAGGAACCAAATAGTTTTTCGTTGGACATATTTTGTTTGTTTCAGCAAAGGTTGTTTTTCTTTTTATAGATTTCTTTTGTTTTGTTTATTCAAGTTTATTGGGCATGTGAAATATTTGAGTGTCTGTATGTATTCATTTTATACATTCTTCTCACAGCTTGTTTTCTGATTATATTTACTTGCCTTTTATTTATATATATTTAACCTGTGGGAAATATGCGAAAATAAAATAATAAAAAATAAAATTACTTGTTTTGTCATTGTTTTGAAATAATTGTCATGAAATAAAATCAATACAATAATTACTTTGTTTCCCGAAAACAATTTTTTTTCGCGTTATAACGCAATTTTGTTTACTGGTGAAAATGTATTCTCATTTAGATTTGTGTTGCCTAGGTTACGAACAACTGAATAAGCATCACAGCTAGCCAAAAATTGTCTTGCTCATGTAAATGTATATACCAGATAGCTATCTCGCGAAAATCATGCTGTCTACAGGAAATTTCAAATGGTAGAATCACACATGACGCTATAGTCCAGCACTGTTTAAAAACTTTTGTATTGGTAGCGCTGTCAGCGTTGGTAGAACAATTGACAAGTGATGTAGGGGTCCTGGATTCGATTCCCGGTCCAGACACAATCCTCACCGAAAAATCCCATTACATATACAAGAGTGCAAAGAGAGTTAAAAATGGGCCTTTCATAAGAATAATATTAACACTGGGTGAAAAGTCCAGTTTCCGCAAAACTGAAACTATATGGAAACCTTGCTGAAACTTGACGTTGAAGTTTCCTGTATGGTTTCCGCAATGCGGAAACTATATAATAGTTTCAGCAAGTTTCTGTAGGGTTTCCGTATGCTGAAACTATTAGGTTTGTTTCCAAATAGTTTCCACAAAACGGAAACCAATATAAAATTTAATGAAATGTCAATTTAACGATACTTTTTAGTTTCCGTAGGTTTCAGTTTCCGGAAACTATTGATTTCGATTCCATATGGTTTCCGCATGCTGAAACCGAACTGAAACTTTTTCTTTTCTTTTTTTTTTCAAATGGGTAAAAAAATCAACTCAAATGATTTTTTTTACTATTGATTTCGATTCCATATGGTTTCCGCATGCTGAAACCGAACTGAAATTTTTTCTATTATTTTTTTTTACAAAAGGGTAGAAAAATCAACTCATATTATCTTTACTATTGATTTTGATTCTGTATGGTTTTCGCATGCTGAAACAGAACTGAAACTGTTTTTTATTATATTTTTTTTTTCAAAAGGGTAGAAAAATCAACTCATATCATATTTTTATTTACTTATACATTTAAAAAAATGGTTTTATTTTTAAATATCTATACTAGTTCATATTCAGATTTTGAGATGTGCTCTTTGTAAACTTACACATACCGATATTGATTTTAATGATAAGCACTTTACACAAGATACTTGCTTCTTATTAGTTTATTTCATATTGTACTGGAATTAAAAAAATATCATTTTAAAACAAAATCGATTCCTCTCACCAGGATTTTCCACATAACCCAACTCGAGACTCCCCCTCTGGAATTAATTCTTTTCATAACATACATTATTTTCAAAAAATATTACTTCCGTATGAGAACAAATCAAGGGTTATATATGGAGGTTCCTCTGTCTACAATTACATTTAATGTTAATTTGTTTAAAAAAGAAAATTAGTGTGTCTTCATGGTGCATGAAATACAGATAATTACGAGAGCAAACGTTTACATTATCTGAGATAGCAAGTTTTGCATTTTTTTCCTTATACATGTATATCTATATTCCTGAATGGAAAATTATCATTTAAATAATTCAATTTGTTAACAACACATACTGACTAGGAAGCCTTTTTTTACTATTCAGTGTTCGACATAAGATATATAGTGCAATAGTTACTAGTTGTTTTTATAATTACATTGATCGTGTTGATTTAATATCTACATATATGTATTTTTATCTCCGTTCTCATGAATACATTTTATTCGTTTAACATGCATTAATCTTATTCGAAAGCCGCGGGTAAATATTGCAAGAAAACAGTCATGTCCTGAACATTTGATGCCATGGTTCTTAAGATCTGCAGCAAATTATGTCAATCTAATTAAAATTAAATCGTCTCATTTATTACCCAAATGCGTATTGAATTTCGCACGAGGAAGACTTATTAAATTAATGTAAAAAGTCTGTTTTTGTGAAACCAATACCCTGGGAGCGAATGGAAAATCTCATTTTAATTAGATTGCATATTATGTATAGGCTTTTTATTTATTTATTTATTTAAATTTATTTATTTTTTTTTTCAAATATCTTGCTTTCGTGATGTTAATTAATGCAATATTACTGAAAACGCGGTACCTATACTTTTTAGTAATATGTTCAATTATATTCGTATTGAGATGTATAATTTGCTAAATTTGTGATTTAGAAAACACTTCTTTTTTTAATAAAAGTAGTATGTAAGTTGATCAAATTTTCAATCCTTTTCTTTGAACCCCGCTCGCGGGCACCTGTCCTCACGTGCCACAGGTGTGGAGACACGTGTCGCGAAGACACCTGCTACCGTGTTGGTGTATTTTTTGTATATTCTATGTGGATTGAGAGGTTTTTCTACCTTAGAGGAACAATGGGCTGTGACCAGGCGTAATATATACATGCAGTACAAGGTGTACACAGTATAGTCACTAGTAATGACCCCAAGGTGTCTGAATTCAAAATTTAAAAATTAAAAAAAAAAAAAAAAAAAAAAAAACCACACACTCTATATATATAAAACTTCACCTAAAATCAAGCAAATAAGATTGTTTTATAAAATATTTTATATAAAATGTTTCATATAAGCTATTAAGTTTATTATGTGTTGGTGATTGAAAGAAAAAAAGGAAAAACCTCTCAGATATTTATCTATTATAGATCAATCTAATAAATAATAAAACTAATCTACAGGTAAGGAGAATATTTGCTAGACGTTCAATATACTATTTAAAAAAATTCAGTATTATTTTACAATTGCTCCACAAAGAAATCGGCAATCACAAAAAATCGACAATTAATGGTATTCCTTGTTTGCCACCATTGTTAACTTCAAATATTGAAAATATTTAGAGATCGATGACACGCAACCTAATGAAAACAAAGTCTATGAATTTTATTTCATAACTTTTTTCTGTAGGTTATTTCTAAGTACACAATAAAACAACGTTTTATTTCTAATTTAGAGTCCAAAACAGAAAAGTGTGAGGTTATTACAATAATAAGGAAAAGATAAAAAAAAAAAAAGATAAATTCATTTAGTAAACAACAATATACATGACATGTGTAAAGGACTATGACAACCATTACATGATATCATTTATAAATTTGCCCGCAAAATTAAGTTTCCGTATCTTCTGTATTGAGTAATAACCAATATTTTTTTTGTTCATTATCTTATGCTGAGAAGTAGCGCTATTTACTATTAATGGAATGAATTTTTTTTTTTTTTTTGTTGATCATCTTTTTTACATGACCGTGTTATAAAAAATGAATTTTGATTATCATTAATTTTATACTGTTGGAATTACATCTACATAATCGATCTTCTCGAGAAATATTGGTAAATCTGACCACTTCAATTTCTAACCTGTGACAGGAAATTCTTAGTTAAGATATAGACTTAATTGTACATGTAGATATTTTTTGAGATGGAAATTTTTAATAATTGATTAATAATTCTTATAACCCCAATTTTGCTTTTGAGTTTCACAAAGGTATAAAAAGCAATACCAGAGAGAGAGAGAGAGAGAGACTACACATTCTAATATAGTTTGTAATTTTTTTCTTCGTTTTATTTAAGTTACGAAGGTCAAAATTAATTATTATATAATTCACAATATAACAATGATTATAAACTTACACGTACTTTGTGAATTTATCTATTTTATATTTTAGGACACAAATAAAAATGTATCCCATAGATTAAGATTTTAAAAAACATATGAACATAAATTTGCAGACTTGTGATAAAGTTTTAACCAGCTGATTCGTATCGCT
>PRKT01000444.1:19712-75249 GCA_003671525.1 Saccostrea glomerata | reverse complement strand
ACAAGTACCTGTGCTCGATCATGGTTATATATTTCATGATAGAGATTGGATCCAAGATGCAGGTCTCTTCCTGGACTTTCAAAATCTGATTAAAAATCCAATATTCATCGCCTCTTTTTATGTTGGTTTTCATGTCAAGGTCCTAAGTCGCAAACCACGACCAAATTAAAATGTTCGATCCTCTCCCATTTTGTGAGTTTTTTAAACTTGGTTGCGGTTCGTTTCTCTGCAGAAATTGTAATAGACATTTAATCATACACTACCGGTACATATTTTACATGTACACAAACTCAACGATTCACCTTTCTCACTAATAATTAACTCATTTTTATCTGTCCAGACAAGCAGGTCCAGTCTGAAATCATAGTACATCAGGGACCTATATATTAGTATATAGGTCCCTGGTACCATGGGTACCATGAGGTTTTCTTAGAACATAAAAATCGGGTGTTTGACCAGATGCATCGTCTTCTACTGATAAATACGTGTATTAGAACAGGGTTTGAACAACATAGGGTCAGATCGCCTAGACACCTCGTTGATGAATGTTATCAGGTTAATTGAACGCTTTTTATGGTATAAGATATATAGAGACGTAAAACGTTTTAAAACGACGTTGATTGTTTTGGCCCAAGAGCGAAATGATCGTGATTACCTAAGTTAGATGTGATATTTTTCGTTTCATATGTTTTTAGTGCAGGATGTGCAGGATATGATCGAAAATAATAATGATTCATTGTTTAAGGAAGGGTATTGCGTCAAATATTCATATTTTTCGCCTGAAAGCTAACTCAACCTGCATATTTAGCTTTTCAAACGTCCCCTTTAAAAACTACTACAAAATACTAAATATTGATGTTGATGCCTCTGCACAGGAAGTGAAAAATGCATACTTAAAGTTATCTAAAATATATCACCCAGACGTCAACCAGAACGAGGATGCGAAACGCGTTTTCCAGGAGATAACAGAGGCCTATGCAGTGTTAGGAAGTGTGAGTGATAGAAAGCAGTATGACAACAATACGTTAGTCTCTAGACTAAAGAAACAACGCCCTACACAGAAACGCCAAGAAAAGGACAGCGATCGAGCTACCTTTGAACAGGTTCATAGAGCTTTTAAGAAAAACCAGATTGATCAAGAAGAATTGTTCGCAGAATGGAGGAGGATAGAGGACGAAAAGCGTCGGAGACATTTTGAGGAGAATATGTATATGGATCCAGATTTCAAAGAAGAGAAAACTGGAAGACTAGACAATATATGGAAGGACGTTTGGGACAGAGATAGAAAGTATTCCCAAGAGTCTGTCAAAAGTAAAATGAACTTGATGAAGTTTGGTTGTCAATTACTCTTTGCAGCACTGGTGTTAGCACTTATTTTCGAAAATATTGGATGAATACAATATGTACATTACATTCTACACATTTACCTGTTATCTTGCCCTAAAATTTTATTAATTGAGGAAAAGTAATTTAAGCATATAAAAAGTTAACATTCTGAACAGATTTGACTGATGTGCCAAAGGTTGAGTTAACTACACTGTAATTATTCAATAAAGCTGAATACATCTAATTTACAAATACAATGTACTTTCTATTTTTCATGCCACATATAATCTAGGTTTTAAGTTTAATACGTAGTATCATGATTAAGCTTCTAAAGGACGATGATTATCATAATTAAGAACTTCATGTCACTCTTTTGCTATGAAGTAGAGGAAGTTCTACATCTCACATGATTTCTGTGGGATTGCATTGTTTACTCTAATGATTATTGAATGATTTATACATGTATACCGGTATACCATGTACTGTACATTGATTTGATGATAGTTCAACTGCAAATAGTAAGTTGTCTATCAGGGGTAAATAATTAAAAAATGTTCAGAGTATTGTATGAAGGGATGACAAATTCCATTGCCCGACAAACTAGGCAAGTGAATTTTAGGAGTCAGCAAGTGAAATTTTATCAATTTTTTTACCAAAATAAAGTACAGATTAGGCATACCTTTTTTGTGCCTTTTCTGTACCTAATGTGTGCCTACTATTATAGGTACAGAAAAGGCATACCTATTCTGTGCTAAAAATGAACTTAATATTTTTCTAGTGTACCTAAAATGTACCTAATTTGGACTCTGTCATTTTACAGTGTGCCTGAAATGTGCCTACTTAGACTTTGCCATTTTTCAGTGTACCTAAAATGTACCTAATTCGGTCTTTCATTTTACAGTGTGCCTGAAATGTGCCTACTTTAGACTTTGTCATTTTCAGTGGGCCTAAAATGTATCTATGTGGGCAGTTGACTTATCAAAAATAAAATCAATATGTAAGCCATATATTTAAAGCTAGGTATAGGGGCTTGCATGATCTAAACAATATTTGTCTTCCTTTTTTTGAAATATATTTATAAATACACTATTAGTTTATGGTAGGGCAAGCAAAAATTCAGGTAGGACAATTGAATTTTGATCATGTATTTGCCCTTGGATGAGTGCATTAAAAATCTATTTGTCAGCCTCATGTTATTACAAGATGATCAACAGAAAGAACTGGTTTACTTTTAATAAAATATATGGCATATGATGAAAAGTATCAACTAAGGCAAAAAAAAATTAATTTCTTGGTTCTCAGGCCCTCCCTCATCTCTTCCAAGGGGGCCTCAACACCCAGTTTAAAAAATACTGTACGAGCCTAGTTTGTTCCTCTGTGCTTGGAATAATTTTTAACAACTCTAAGACAATTTTCCCATCAGGTCTACCTCTTTCTTGTGTTTGAATTAATTTCCACAAGCCGTTATTTAACGAGACAGGAATTTATACTGGCCTCACATGGAAACAGATACCATGGAAACTGAAAAAGAGAACTCGAAAATGATAGGCTTTCTACGTAAAACGTTCAATTCACCGTGATTTAGAGAGAACAGAATCAATAATTTTCATTTCAAAGATCTGTGATTTATCATATTAAAAGTGAAACATGGTGAGAAAATAATCATGAACGCAATCGCGTTTTGTCATATCAAATAATTTCATATCACAATATTATTGCTAAAAACGTGCAATTTGATATCGGATTCTTGCAATATATCGCGGCTTATCCTGGTTTATGTCAAACGAAACTGTAATTCAATGATTTCTAAACGTACCAGCAATTAATTACTCCTCGTCTTCAAGTTAGAATCACATTTAGATCAACCTAGCCGTTGTTTTCTTCATGTATTGCTTTACAGAAACAAATGGAAAGCCAGTCAAGTCTGTCGATTTGAATTAATTTGTTTCCACGATCGTATTTTACATGGATGGAGATTGAATAGAACGCAATAAGTTATTTTCAGGTATAATTACATTTACATAATGATTAAGAAATGCATTTTATATTATTAATCATGATTTGACACGAGGTGTGCTGAAGTTGACACTCCAACTGCTGAGAATCAGTATATAGGGGTCTGTCAATGTTCATTTAAAAATATCATTTGAAATACAGTATTATTTATTATTATGGTATTTGTGTTCTACTACATGATATATTGACTTTTGAATTGTGTGTCAAAAACACGGTTATTTTGTGACGTTTTAAATAGAATAGTATGGTTACGGATTAGGTGCACGACCAGATGAAGAAATATTTGCTTCTCTGTTTAACAAATCTAACTTCTGTAAGTGTCATTAACATCCACTGACTTGACAAAAAGCTAGTGACTCGGTTCGGATCCATTTTCTGACATACTATTTTGTACATAAAGAAGGGCAATACATGACAACCCCGGGTTTCCGTTTCGTAAAACAAGAACAGACATCATGATCCTGTTGAACTTTATTCCTTGCAGAGAAAAGTGCAGAATATTATACTAAAACATGCCTTATCATAGTTTTCATGAATAAAATTCAAATGAGAATTAAAGGTGCATAACCAAACAACAAAGTTGCATTATCTTCTTGTTAAAGGATTCAGGTTCCAGTTTTCGAACACAATCGACACATTTAACGCACGGAAAAGACCAAGAGAAAAGGTTTCATTTCTAACATAATGAAGCATTCTATGAAAAAAGTAAATGTCTCATTCGATTGTTCAGTAAATTATTACGCAATGCAGTGAGCTGCGATAAGGCTACGGTGTTACGGAATATGCCAGATCACTTTATTTGGAGCTCTAGTGTTTGGCATTACGGTCGGGCGATCCCGACCAGTTAACCATATTAAACGCTGATAAGAATTAAAACAATCCATTTTGGCGGAATAAATGTTATTGATTTTGGAATGACGCGCTCGTTTTTCACGTTATCTTGATGTGAAATAGGCCATGGCATCTTATAAAGAAATCAAATTCTCTGATGTCACTAGGTCGATATGCACTTTGTGCTTTAACCCCAACATGGATGGCAGCGAGGTCCTTCTGTGTAATCACTATATATCTTGTTGATACAAACATGTTCATTTATATACTTAATTGTTAATAATATCATACAAAAATGTGTTTGTGAAACACTATATGACAGCTTTGGCGAAGGTTGAAGTTTCTCAAAATAATGCAATTTAAACTTCAAGGTCACGGGATGAAAATGTTGTCACTCAAAGAAGGAATTGTCTAAATGAATATACTTGTGAAATATGAAAGCCCAAGCACTAGTCATTAAAAAGTTGTTGCCAAATGTAAAGCTTTTTAAATTTGGGTCACACTCCAAGGTCAAATTGTCAAATTAAAGGAGACAAGATAAAGGCCATGCCATAAGAAATACACATAGGCTTTAAAGCCCTAGCAACGACTCTTCAATATCATGTATACATACTCACTGATATCATTCTAAACATACTCCTAAGCCAAAATATAGATAAAATATGTCTGATGCCCCCGTATGACAGCTAATGTCGATCAATGAAGTTTCTCGAATGCACTCAAACTCCAAAGGTCAAGGTCAAAGGGCCAAAATTGTTGGTATGACATGGGATCTTGTCATAAGGAATACATGTATTCCTTTGTTATATGAAAACCTTCGTTCTAACTGTTCAAAAGAAATGGAAATGGTTAAAGGTTTTTTATAAGTAGGTCAAACTCTAAGGTCAAGGTCAAAAGGTAAAAAATGTTTATACCCATCGAAAGGTCTTGTCACAACAAATACACGAAGTGAAGTATGAAAGCCCTTGCACCTACTACTAGTATTCAAAAGTTATATGGGCAAGGTTGAAGTGTTGTATTAATTTGTAAAAGTGGGTCAAACTCCAAGGTCAAGAGGTAAAAATTTGGTGATACCCAAAGAAAGGTCTCGTCACAAGGAATACACCTTTTAAATATGAAAAACGTATCTTAACCCATCCAAGGGTTTTGGGAAAGATAAAGTTTTAGCGGACAAAGAGACAGACAATCAGACGGACAGGGCAAAAAATTATATACCCATGTATCTTTAATTACGGGAGCATAAAAATGTTTGATGTAAAATTGTCAGCATCATTATTCGCTGGAAAATTCCACTCTTTTTTCAGGAAATCCTAATGCATCTTCCTTTTAATAAAATTATGAAGCGAGCAGGAAAAAGTTCTTGTTCCGAAGTAGCCAAATCAGCTTATTATTTAATGATGTAGCACTCTACATGATGCTAAGCATACCCCCCTCAGGGAAATTAAATTTGCGCTCCAATTTGGAAGTCCCTTCCAATCTTACGAGATACAGGAATGATTCAATCATGTTCTTTAACAAATTGATCTGGAAAACAAAAACATGGCGAGGCAAAACAGAATGAATACAGAGCAGCAAATATTGGATGTACACGTAGGTAGTTTAAAGAATTTCTTTTCACATGTAAACGTATGTAATTCCAAGATTTCTTCATGCAGAAAGTACGATTGCAAAAAGTCATTTTAAAACATTGATAGCTTATATGATGATACAACAGACTGATAACCTTTAAACAGTGAAAGTTCTCAGACATCATCATGAACCATCATGAACCTTCGAACTCTATGCACTGTATGTCATATGCACTGTACAAATAAAATTTTCTTACCAATTGGAATGTTTCTTAATTTTATTCGTTATCTAAAATTCTTTGTCTTTGAAATTGCTTTTCTATTTTTTTTTTTTTTTTGATATAAGAAATAATTTTTATTTTCTTATTTCTAGTACCCTTGGTCTATCCCGAGATCAGTCTGGTTCAGCCGTTTGAAGAAAATGGAGTTTTGGGGGCAATAAAAAGTAAAAAAAAAAACCTCCCTCCCTCATCATATTTCTTGAAAAAATGCCTGAGAACCAAGGAATTAACTTTGCATGGCCTAAATGTAACATAATTATGAGAATAAGCTTGAAATCCTCTCAAGTTTCATTACCATGGTTCAGTCAGTTTTCAGCAAGATATGTCCCTAAAAATCAACAACAATCAAACACACATTAATTTGAAAGCCCATTTTCCTCAGCCTATAGATGCTCCTTACATCCATGTTGTAAATGAGTATCATGTATTGACCCATTTGGACCTATATTTTATAAATTGAAAGAGTATCAAAATAAACTGTAAATTTAAAACCAATAGTATTTGCCAATTCACATCATTCTTGTCACATTAAACATGTTAAAATCAGGTTTCTCATAGAAAGCATAGGAAATGAAATTACACATTAATCTGCTTTAATTTCATTTATTATTTTTTCTTAAATTTGGTGTTTAACAGACTGTTTAAGAGATTTATTTTTTTAAATTTCAGACTGGTTCTTTTCACCAAATTTCTATGTATTAAAGATATTATAAATCCTGTAAAGTTATCTATCTTAATGACTTGCATTTGTAAAATTTTTGTCAATAATTATAAACCATGTCTGTAAAATTCATTGTTAAACTTAAAAATTCATAACCACATTTCATATTGTGTAAACTATTTTTGTGTCCGTATACAGTTATATGGTTTTAGAATTCAAAAGGCAATGTTACAACATTTATGGTTAAATCATACTGCATCAAATTTGATAGAATCAAAAAATTACTTCAAGAATCTAGATATCTAAGGATTTAAGATATCAAGATCAGAAATGGTTTCATTTGTCATACCGTATAATCCCTATTAACCGTCCCTGCCCCTATAAGCACCCCCTTAGGTCTTTTTCAATTGTCAGGAAATAAGGGCCCCTTGCACAGTGATTAAAATCATCTACAATCATATCAAAATTTGAAGAAAGTGAAAATGAAACCTGTCTATAATCCAATTTCTCAGTGGAAAATGCATCATTTAGCTTAATTTGGGTGGATTATCTTTACTTAAGTTAAATTAAGTTAAATATTATTTTTGTGGTTCTTCAAATTTTTTTTCCTAGATACTAGAATTCAACTGTATGTATAAAATTATCTGGTCAGAGTAATGGTGAGCATTAAGAATGAAATCATTAAAATGAGAATTTGTATGAAAATTGTAAACTGTATAAAAATTTTGATCCAGATGTAGGCTTATTACTAACTCTAAGATAGAAAATAATTACTTGTATACCAGTAATTCTCTAATAACAAGGAATTATTTTATCTGGGAATAATTATTTTCCTGGGAATTCACCCTTTTACGGAAAAACCAGATTTCCAAATGACGCATCTCTGTAGTCAGCCTGAAACATCAAGTCTAATCGCCTGGGGTCACTTTTACGGTACATATTGTCATGCTTTACATATTGTCATGTTTTACATAATGTCATGCTTTACATATTGTCGTGTTTTACATATTGTCATGCTTTACATATTGTCGTGTTTTACATAATGTCATGATTTACATAATGTCATGCTTTACATATTGTCATGTTTTACATAATGTCATGCTTTACATATTGTCGTGTTTTACATGTTGTCATGCTTTACATATTGTCGTGTGTTACATAATGTCATGCTTTACATATTGTCGTGATTTACATAATGTCATGCTTTACATATTGTCGTGTTTTATATATTGTCGTCAGCGACAGTATGTAAAACACGACTGCACTTTCGCCCATCAGTACATATTGTAAAACATTATGTTCCTTACCCTCATTGTACAAATGGTCCCCTCATAGTTATTGCTGCTTTTTTATTTCATTTTCTACGAAAAGTCACATCTAAGTCGTCTTTTTAGCTCACCTGAGCTGAAGGCTCAAGTGAGCTTTACTGATCATCCGTGGTTCGTCATCGGTCGTCTGTCCGTCCGTCCGACTGTTAACTTTTCACATTTTCAACTTCTTCTCAAAAACCACTGGGTCAATTTTAACCAAATTTAGTACAAAGCATCCTTGGGGGAAGTGGATTTAAATTATTGAAATAAAGGGCCTTGCCTGCCTTCAAGGTGAGATAATTAAGATAAGACAATATAGTGTGAGGTCATTAAAAAATCTTCTTTTTAAGAACCACTGGGCAAGAAAACTGAAACTTAATTGGATCCATCCTGAAGTATTGTCGATAATAAACATCTAAGATCAAGACCCCGGTTTTTATTTTGAAATATATAGGAAAAATTAAAAAATATTCTTCTTAAGAGCCACTGGACCAGAAAAGCTGAAACTTATGTGGAAGCATTCTGGGATAGTACAGATTTAAAATTCTCCAAATTATGACCACAGGGGGTGGGATGGGGTCATAATAGGTATTACAAAGGGGAAATCTGGTAAAGAATAGCATGGCGAAAGTTACTCTGGTGAGTAATGTGGCCCATGGGCCTCTTGTTTTTTGACTGAGCAAAAACAAGAGGTAGTGGTGATCATTACTTTGCTATGCAGACATTTGACACCCCCACCCTTTCCGATGGGGTTGACTTTAACAAACTAGCTGAGGATGCTTACGTAATATAATTCATCATGGTTTTCGAGTTCTTCAGATTTTCCCTTTTAATTCCAATGGTCAAAATTGATTACTCGTAGTGTTCCCATCCTATCAACAAAGGTTATGATTTTGTCTTATTTGAATCTACACAACCTGATGATGCTTCCACATATTACAAAGTCATGACTTTGCTATTCTCGGGAAGATTATGAAAGATATTTCCAATGCATGCCCATGTGAAACTAGAATAATCCCATTGTTCCCCTCTCTTTTCCTGAAAGGCATCATTTGAACAAACTTGAATGTTCAAAACCATATGTCACCAAAGATGACCACTCCTGACTGCTGTTCTTGAGAAGGAGATTTTTGAAATACTTTTTCCATGTTTTCATTTGATACATTCTGATTGCTCACCTGAGCACTGTGGCTAGGAAAAAGTAGAAATTGGTTTTATTACTGAAAAGTTTAAATCCAAAAGGTAAACCTTTGACCAGTAATAGTGACAGTCAAGAAAATCCGCGTAATTTTCTACCCGCGGATTAAACAGAAATTGAGATTCCGCGGAGTTATGACCCCGCGGAAAAAAGTACGTCTACAGTATATGTGTTTCAGTACACGATATCGCAATTACGTTTCAATGTGACATCAATTTTTGTGCGAAAAATCATGTAAAGGATCGGAGTACTCCACTTACGTATAGCAGCATGGTCCCTTTTTACACCCTCAGTTTACTGGTTAGATAGTGGCAACGGGCATTTTGTTTGATTTCATTGTGTATAACAAAGTATTTCTAATAAAATCATTGTGCATTTATAATGAATAATAAAACATATGAAAAAAATACAAGCCAAGTTTTGATAACCATCCCGCTAAAAAATGCCGGAACATTTTTCCCCATTAGACTACGGTTTCTCTGTTACATGTAAATGGGCGGAGACATTAAGATTAGATACTATGAAAAGAATATCCGTGATATATAAAAGTTTCCTTTCAAATACGAATTATATGTTCAAGATTCACAATCAACAACAAATACAATTTTCTATTCACAAAACTGTGGCAATGTGTATAAACCACTATAACAAGATAATCCAAAACAAGTCCATATGTTGACCGATACAAGACTGAGTACGTTTCAACTGAGCACTAGCTAGCACGTATACTGTGGACATTTACCCGTAACGACACAAATCCACGTGGCTTGTTGTGATTGAAACAGGTCATAAAGAGGTTAATCGCATGTAAATGAAGACAGCGAAGAGGTTCAAAGTCACAATACTTTTAAATAGAAAGCATAGAGCACAAAGTTGTTCAACAAAGATATTTTTACTCAACCTTTACACATGAAATATACACATTATATATCAAACTCGACTCTGAACAAACCTGTGCTCGATGTTTACGCAAGCATTCAAGTGTGTGCCTGTCAGTGATTTCTTTTGATTTTCATGAAAATCAAAGAACCCCAACTTCAAAACGCAGCTTCGTATGCTGCGTATATCTATTTTTGACATTTTTAGAAGAAAACTTAAATAATAAAGACATAAGTTAATAATAAAAATTTAATTTTTAAGGCCTTTTGATATATGTTCGAAAGAATGACTGCACTTAAGTATGAGAGTTGGATCCCGATGTTTTGCGCAAAATAAAATTCCAAAATTCATTAAATTTTTATTTCAAAGGTATTTAACAATATCTTAAGAGCAGGTTTTGGTATATTATATTACATAAAAGTATTCAATAATGCCGAGCGACACTAGCTTTTGAAACGGGGGTCTAACAGTTTTGTCTCATTTCTGTTGTAAAAGTTATTCATATGCATACCAGTTTTCAAGGACGTTGTTTACATCGAGCCGCAACTTGGCCATTTTTCTCATTTACAAAGAATGTGTATTTTAACTAAAACTTATACATATCCAAAGGACAATGTTGGCCAAGTTGCGGCTCATATCTTATTTTTAAAAAAAATGTACCCAAACTACGCTCGAGTTAGCTACTAAATTAGCAGGTCACCGAGTGTCAGCCTATGTGACCCGTTTGATATTATAATCACTTTTCTCACGTGACATTCAAGTGTTCGATACGCTTTCATTGTGTCAGTCGTTGGAAAATTCTTTTTCTACCTACTTCCATCTTCAAAATATTGAAGATCCTTGCGTATATTTTATTGGCGTTTTAAAGTTTACGTTGACTTCTTTCACTATAGTGTTTTGTTCGGGGTATTTTAAAGGAAAGAGGTATTATTTTGCTGATTACATGCCGTACATATAGCAGTGGCGGATCCAGAAATTTTGAAAACGGGGGCCCCGACCAGAGGCCTGTTCAGCAGAGCGAGCGTTCGCCAGCGCTCGCCAATTTACTATTTTAGGAAATTTTGGCGAACGCTCGCTCTGCTGAAGAGGCCTCAGTTTTAAGTCAGGGTAGGAGCCCACAGTCACACAAAAAAATCATTGATTTGTCTAATATTTTGTATTTTTTGGACGCAAAAGGGCCCAGGCCCTCTAGGCCCCCTCTAAATCCGCCAGTGTATAGCGCTGTATATATGTAATATTTCGGCTTGGGTGTATTATCAAAATCAAGGTAGGTATATTTGGGGCTAGTTCTTGGGGTGGTTGTTGTAGCTTTCCGTAATTTGTTGGGACGTTTTGCTCGGACGCATATATACGAGGGTGATCAAAAAGTATCTCTATATCTACAAAACCACAATTCAGATTAGAATGAAATTCGGTACACACATGGCCATACACAAGTTCCAATGACATTTGCAGTTTTTATTTCACTCAAATCCTATATTTGCAATATACTAAAATAAATTCAAATTAGTTCAACCCTTTTAAAAAAGAAATTGAAAGTATAGCAACATTTACGGCATTTTACGACTGATGAAACCATGCATTCATCGTATGACAATGGTGAAAAAAAAGTAGAAAGAAATAGGTCATTTATTGGCTTAGAAAATAATTGTCTAAAACAATCACATCTGATTTCTCATGTTACTTCACAAAAAAATGTTGAATACCTAATGGTAATACAATTATCGCCGAAAGAATATAACAACTCATATCCAAGAAAATCCTTCCATTGTGGCGACTTAAAGCTTCCATACTTTGTCCTGATTCACAAACAACGTTAGCCACTCGATCACTGAATCCCAATTCTTATGCTAAAATATTCCATTAAAACTTCAACCTTTTTTTCCTGCACAAAAATTTTAATCACTCTGTCACATTTTTGTTACCAGTGATTACCAATAGTTTTAACTTCAGCTTTTGTAATGCGAGACAAACCCATTGATCGCTGCATTTGGAAAAAATAATATTCCCAGAAGTAAGGAAGCTCGTAGCCAGAATTCTGAATATATTACGATAATTCTGAAGCAGTACATAACGTTTTTTTTATTTAAAAATAATAATAATAAAACCTGCATGCATGTTTATGGACCTAATATATCACGATAAACATGTCTGCAATCTCGAATTTTTCTATGTCTCCTTTTTTTTCTTGTGAAATTACAATTCTATAGGTGTTACTGTATTCAGTCTTAAATCAGTTTTAAGAGGGCTGAGGAGTTGTGGTCAGTCCTTAGACTTTATTGGTCACCTTTAAAAGAAGAGCTCCATATGAAAATACACAAAAATGATCAAATTTTAAAACCCCATTTATTAATTTTTCTTTGCCAAATGATAATTGACAGCTTAAGATATCATATCTAAAAAGAAAATTCTGTTATATATGATAGTTAATTTGACCCCGCAGCCTCTTAAAGAGTCATGGTCGGGTCAAGGTCATAACCTTTTCCCTGGTCATTAAAAATAAAATTAACTGCATCAAATCATGAGATAGGATCTTCTATTTCAAAAGATTGAATGTTTTTTTTTGCATAAAAAGATATTACCATATAGGGTCTATAAGAATATATTACCAAATTGAAACAAATAGTTTGACAAAAATGGATTTTGGCTAATCCGAATTTTCTCTATTTTTCTGAAATTTTTTGGATATTTACGTTATTTTTGTATGGGCCCTAAATTCAACTTTTTCCTCTTTTCACATGTAGTAATGCAGTCATATAAAGATATAAAATGATACAAAAACAAAAAGTTTTGACCTTTTAGTAAGAGAGTAAAACCACTTTCTTAGGATTTTTGGCTCATATCTGTACCTAGAGTCGAAACTGTTAAAAGCAAACATGATAATAAAGAAACCTACAAGCACTGTATACAAATCTATGAACAAGGTCCTGAACACGGATCTACGATAAGTCAAGAGGAGGGACCAGGTGGCCCAGAGAAAAAGGTTCCCCCTTGTGATCGGGTTCATTCCAAATCGCTACCAAAGTGAGGTGGACTCTGACAGTTAAGTTTATGCTACATGGATTTCAAAAACTTTTTTGAAACCTACCTAAATGATCCTATGCATGTTTAATTTCACTATAGATTACACCGTCTTCGTTATCAATACATGGGATTAATGCCGGTCTAAGAGAGGTTGTTACATGACTTAGGAATCCGATCTTACCTGTGAAATTTCCATGAGTCCAAATGTTATGCCTGTTCATAAATTTGCACTGTTTAATAGAATCCCGAGATCAACAATTGCTCTTTAGCTTCAACTTTTCATACTTGTGACTGGTGGAGATGTTGAATATGCTGAGAATATCCATATCAGTTACATATTTTGATAATTATCAATCTAAAACCTTCAAAACCATTTGTTCTTCGGATGAAACCTTATAACTGAGGCCCCGTGTCACGATAGGTTTTGGCACGAAAAGATCCCTAACTGCTCAATGGCCCTCAGTTCCGAGTAAAAGTCCAAATTTGAAGCCCTTCACCAGTGAAGAATTCTCGAACACGACATTAAACAACATACAATTAATCCAAAACTTAATAAAATGTCCTCTCCATCCTAATTTAGTGATCGTTTGTTGTTTAAACGTCCCTCTCGAGAATTTTTCACTCATACAGAGACGCAACCACTTGCCATCGAAGTGCTCCATATTCTGACCTATACTCGGTACTTACAGCCATTCAGTATTGAGGAATTCTTTTCGTGCTAGCACCCACTGCAGCACGATACCTCGGTGTGTCTCATCTAGGATCGATTTCCACGCCCCACAGTGGGATTCAAACCCCCGACAAAAGGATCCACTCCTTACTCCGCGACTCTATACTGCAGATGCTTTAACCGCATTGCCACGCAGGCGACTCCTTCCTAATTGAAGTAATTTCACAACAATCTACATTGTAAATGAGACATTTTATTTTTGAAGACGATTAATAAAACTTACTTGAAGAATAAGCAACAATAGGTTGAACTTCTCTGATAGACACTGGAGTCTCGTCATTTTGGTTTTGCTTGCAGCAAGATATACAGCATGCTAAGCAAAAGGTTAAACCGACCACCAGCGCAATTGCTATTCCGAAGGTTCCACCAAATGACCTGTGAAAAAAGATTCTTTTAATTTTTTTTCAAACAAAAATGCCGGAAATTATATGTAAATGATGAGATATTATAATTCTGAAAAATAAATTATAAAGTAATTTTTTTCTCAGCTAGGAAAACCTATAATTCATTATCTATTACATGTACTTTTAAAAAAATTTTGCTTAAAATCTTAAAAGGAAAAACAGAAAAACAAACAAACTATTATTTTAACATTTTAAATTGATAGTCTTGTCACATATAGGAGCTATCTTTATACAGCCTTACATTTCATAACTGTCCTGTGTGTTCCCGTTATCATAGCTGCTATAGTATTCGTAGTAATTTCTGTAGGATTTGTTCTCACAACACCCGCTTCCACAACAGTATTGTTCAGTGTAACAGTAATTCGTGAACATTTTCTTTTTGTATAGATAACCGTAGACAGACGTATTTATATGTGATTTTTCCAGCATACGGATCCAGTCCACGGATTTCTGATAACTGATACAAACTTCGGCATATACGGGCACTGAAAAGAAAAACAATTATGATATAATTAATGTTAACATATTATAAAACATTGTGTTAATAAATTCAGGCATATAGAAAATATTCATTGAAAGTCCGGTTGTCCCTCCCCCCTCCTTTTGGGAAGCAGTTTTATCAAATAAGGGTGAAATAAGGATAATGTTAAAAATTGTGTTGGAGTGAAAGCTTTGGTACTGAAAGACGTGGAACCTTTGAGTAGCTCTTGCTTGTTATAACCATCTCAACAGTTTGTCAAGGAATGAAGAAACTTAAGATGAAATATTCCTCTGCTCCAAATTTCGGAAACTGTAGCTCTCCGAAAAAATATATATTGATAGACCGGAGAGCTATATAGTGCCACCCATTGAAAAACACTGTATATTTATTACGCACAAAAAAGTGCACTGTTTCCCGATTTATTTCACCATGTTTCTATAACTGTCATCTCAAATTATTACAAACCGTCTGCTCCAAACATATTCTTTCACTGTTTCCACAACAAAACATTCCTTGTGATTGTTTTCAATAGCCCTCCTGGCCCTGAAATTGAGATCATCGAAAATTTCTCCTATCTATACTGCCATTGGTTTGCAAGATAATTCGGTCCAACGCGCTTCGTACATATGTAAACTACGAAAGTGCTTGATAGAGGAATAAGGGCTTTATTCAAATCTATCTTTTTGGCAATTGAGATAAGAAATTGAAAGAATTAATCCATAACCGAGCGCACATTTTTGTGCGCAATAAATATACAGTTTTTTTCAATGGCTAGCACTGTAGCTCTCAGGTCTATCAATATATACTCAGAGACTTTAAAATTTTTTTTTTAAAACCTACATGAACATGTCTTGTGAAACAAACCGACCTTAATCCCATCAAACACGTGTGGGACGAGCTTGGAAGTCGGTGAAAAAGACGTCAAGCGTCAACCTGCAAGCGTACCAGAATTAGCACAGGCTCTACAGGAAGAGTGGAATAACATTCCTATGAGTCGAATTCGAGATGTATGCCAATCTATGAGGTCCCGCTTGAGAGCATGTGAAGTTGTAAATGGTACGTGGTCATACACGTTTCTAATCAAAACGGCAAAAAAATGATGACAGTGTAATTTTGATTGTTTGCCTTGAAAAAACTTGGTTAACAAATTCGTTGATTGTATTAGAAATGAAGACATTCCATGGAAAAATTTTGGTTTTTAATCAATTTCCTACAACATGTAACATAATGTACCAAGGACAATAAAAACAATTTCAATAGGCGTTTCTAAAGTCCCTAAGTATAATTTTTTCGGAGAGCTACAGTTCTGCAGCTATGAATTATATGTTACCCACAGCCACTGTTTTATTTGAGTTACATAATGTTTACTGTTAAATAAGTTTCTTATAATTTTTGACGATTTAATACATACGAGTATATCTGCATAGTATACTCTATTGGACGACTTGACCATATCAATATCAATGTTATTTTTATTACATGTTGATCCAAAATTCAACTTAACTCAGTTTAAAAAACCAACTGTTCCCATGATTTCATAATATTAGGGATGTCAACGAATATTCGAATATTCATTCGATGAGTTGATATTCGAATATAAATTCATGATTCGAATATTCGTATTTTAAGTATACAAACATCAAAAAGAAAAAAAAATCTGGCAAAAACTGAAGTTTTATCAGAAATTGAATCAAATTCTCATCGTTGACCAATAATAAGATTTTTATTTCAAACAGAATTTAAAGACACTCCTCTTGGATTACCTTAAAGTTGTGAAGAGTGTGTCTATTAAAATTTATATAAATTCTTCATTTGATCATTTAATAAGAGGTATAACAGTGTCTTAGAATTAGTTTGTATTGTTGAAAGGAAACATTTTTGTTTATGTATACATCATTTAAAATCATTATCATGAAATTAATTAGCTTAAATTAATTGCTTTTAATGTTTCTCCATTAGGTAATTGTTCTGTGTGGTATAAATCTGTAGGTTTATCAGTGTACACTTTGGTAAGATGATTAATTAATCTTGAACTTATAAAAAGAATCCTTTGAATTTTTGGGGAAATTTTTTTTATTACATTTTGGATATAAACTCTTCATATATTCTGTGAAATATTTTAAGAATATAATTAAAGTGTATTTACAAAACTCTACATGAAATTTTATTCCAAAATAATGACATTAAACGTATATATTGCTTGACATAAGAGTGAAGATACATGTATATACATATTATAATGCAAAATGTATTTATTTTATCGAATATTCGAATATATTCGAATAGTACTATCGAATATTCGAATATCAATTATTGACAATTTTGACATCCCTACATAATATGGATGCAGTTTTATTTTTTAAAAACCACCAGGTTCTGGATATTCAATCCTCTAGATTTGTTTATTTTTGTCACAATATTATACAATTATTGCTGGTTTTTGAGGTCAATACAATGATTTAGCCATCTGAGGAGTACAATATTCACCGAGCCCGAAGGGCGAGGTGAATATTGTACTTCGAAGATGGCTAAATCATTGTATTGACCGAAAAAACAGCAATAATTGTTTTATTATATGATTCACTTATAAAATGATACAGCTCATTACTTGTTTGCATTTTATTAAGTCCTAGCCAAATACAAGAGAGAAGTAGAATTAAAATGTTAATAAACCTTACCAGTCGTATTAATTTGAATTTTTTTTAAAAATCAATTTAAGTAGCCATGAAAGAAATATATAATTTCAGTCTTTTTATAGGATAGATTTTGAAAGGAAGGAGTATTGCCAAAAAGTAAAAAAAAAAATTGTTCAGTAAAAGTGTTGGAGGGGGAGGGGTCCCTGCATCCCCTCTTACCACCCTCACCTAAAATATATATTCGCTTATGTTTTGTTCACATGAAAATAAAAATCATAGTCGTTTAAATAGCTTTCTAAAACAATTTGTATCAATTTGGAATTCCCCAATCTATTTTTAGAGCAATGTAGAGGAAATAAATCATTGTATTGACCTGGAAAGTCACGTGCAAGTCAATACAACGTAATATTTTTCTAACATAGTTGGATCTCAGCCAATAAGAGAGATGGAAATTATTCAATCATATAATAAATCCAGTTATTACCCTATTCTTTCTTTCAAATCAACCAGAGAAGATGCTCACTCCTCCTTGGCACCTGATCCCAACTATTTCCTTTTGTTTTAATTATCCTGCTCACAATTTTTTTTTTGGAAGGGGGGGGGAGGGTCTTGAGATCTTTGTACGTTACCCTTTTTTCTTTATTCTGATTTGACTATGGACTGATCAGTCCGTTTCCCTATCACTGTCCTATGCTCAGAGCAGCAGTGACACATCAAAGATAGATCTGTGTTTTGACCTGTTCTACTTTTTATAGGATTGAACACTGTTCTGTCTTTTCATATTTTCAATTATATCCAAGTGAAAAGTATCATTTTCAGTTGTTTTATTAAATATAGCCTTCATCATGGTTCCTTTTGGTTCCTGGTGGAACATAGGGCCTCGGCAACAGTTCTCCACCGCACCGAATATAGCCTTATTCAGTCTGAAATTGCAGATTGGTATTGGGGTGAAATTTAAAATATTACTGAGTATTTACATATCTTTTTATAAAGACGTAACTGAATTCTAAATAGAAATACCGACTTTATATTATTCGTATTTATGTTTCAAAATCACAAACTACTAGAGCTAGTATACAATACAAGGACATTAATTTTTGTTTATAACAGAGGTTAATTTTGTTTCCTTCTTTTCTCTCCTGTAGAAAGAAAAATGTCAAAAACAAATGAATGCCGTTGAAAGATATACAGTCATTTAATATTACCTTCAGCATGAGAAAATACCCATAATAAAGAAAATATCAGTGTCTTATACAATATGAACGGGGGTCTGTTTGTTCTTGAGTACTTCAAAAATGAGTTCAAAATTGATATCTTACTTTAATGTATTACATGTATAGATATAACACATCTCTAAAAAAAAAATAATCTATTGTCTACGTATTTTCAAATATGTAATTGTATTCTAATTATTTTGGAGCATTTATTATGCCAGGATTTAACACTGAAAATCAGATTCTTTTTTATTTCTTTTCATAAAACATGTAAAATGCTTTTGCAAATTCAAATTACATCCCCAAAGATCGCCCGAAAACAAAAAATAAATATATGGATTGATAGCGTAGTTACTACTATGGAGTATGATCAATGGAACTTGAATCCTATATAACGAATTGTCATTGTAGCCACTTAAATATCCCCTTCCCTCAAGCACTGAAAATACAAAGTATGGGAGCTGCGAAATTCCAAAAATTATCAAAATGATAACAATTCGCTTGGTCATTGAATTGGCTAATTCCAAACGTAGCTTTGATGCCTCACTCTGCTTTAAGACTTCTATTTTCGATTTATGAAAGAAGGGCAGGAAAATAAAAATTAAAATTTGGCACAACACCATAAACGCAGTTGGTATTACAAAAAAATTCAAAATACTGCTAAGATTATTTGTCACATAAAAGAGAACCCCGGCTATTGAATAGATTATGATCAGCACCAACAATGTCGATAGAGATCGAATGATAACCTTCTTTGCTGAGTGATTTACAATGTACAAATGGGGATGTTTGATCAGATAAAAACGCTCATACGCAAAATAAACAGTATTCATGTTGGACCAAAAAGTGGGAATAAATAACACAATGGCGACAGACACGAAAGTTGCCAAATTTGGATGAAAGACCTGGATAATTTTCTCTACGTTTCCTACCAGTAAATATTTACAAGATCCTGGAAATATAACCAGGAAATCGCTGATTGCCAAAAAAAGAATGCACGAAAATGTTGTGGATTTGTACCAGCCAGTCCTAAAAATTCTGACAATAGTGATGAACTGGCCAAAGATACCAAGAATATAGACCAATCCAAGTAAAGCAAGCAGAAAGTTCATTTCAGAGCCACATTCGATAAAAACGCAAGGTATTTTCCAGATTATCGTACTCTTATTTGTACAATTCTGGCCTTGTATCTCAAGACAAGTGGCGATGTTCGTTGTGAAGTTGTTCTTCTCAATAAGCAGATGGTTTCCTGTAGAAGTCGTTTCATTCCGATCCATATCTAAAAAAGAGCTTGTTGGGTCAAAAAAAGGTACGATTTCTTAATAATATTTTTAAACAATTTCATACACATTTATTTAGCATTTTAAGAAAATTATTTTGCAAATGCCCAATGACATAGTAAGAAAATTTATGAGTTCCATTTACATTGAAAAAGCAGTTGTCAATGATGTAAAAAAGCATGAACTTTAATTAATCGAAGGGAGTAGTTGTATGTAAAGTTTTTAAGCTATTGACTCTTGTGATTTCAAATTTTCCAAAAGTTCCTTGGATTTTAAGTATCCACATCTGATTTACATGTATACTCCTTATCGATAATATTCTTGTACATTACTCTTGAAGTTTCTCTTTTACTACTGTTAATATCTTAGCTAGGAGTAAAGAAAGAGATTTGGTTGACCATTTTCTAGAACCTGATTTGCATCATTGCAATCAAATATATATACATGTATTTGGTAATTCAAATTCATTTTGGTTGTTTGGGATAAGAAAAATATTCAAAACTGGCATATGAATTTGAATAATTTCTTCCTGAGACAGGGAACTATGAGTATCATTTGCAAAATTATTTTGTTAGAACACATTCTGATTGCACACACAAGTACTCTGAAGTTGACATCAAAGAGATGCTTGAGTTTCTGATTGACAATATCTATGTGGTTTTTTGAGACCAGGTCTTCCAACATCTGTTGGAATTCCCATTGGTACCATTGTGCTCCGTTATAAGCAGACCTATTTTTATAATCATATGAAGCAGAATTTGTGCAAAATCTTATACGTGAAAAGAAGAAAATACTTGCAGTGCCTTCAACTCGACATTTAGATATGTCGACGAGGTATTGTCAATTAACAATGGCTATTTTCATTTTCACGATATATCCAGCTGAGTTTGAGATAAAATATACCTCAGACTCTGACACATATATTTCATACTTGGATATTTTACTTGAAAAAGTCGTTAATAGTAATCTAACAACCAAGCTATATGATAAACGTGATGAGTGTATATATCTCAGTTGATTTAGTACGCAAGAGCATGCTCTAAGTATAAACAATTTCTAAAACGAGGTAAACTATTGACAAGCTAGTTGATGAAACAAGAATATCAGCAATCTCGTTTAAAGTATTCATTTCGTATAAGTTCTATCGTCGATACAATGACCTTGTCTGCAAATACAATTTATCATTGAGTCAAATGCTGCCTGACGTTTTTCATATTTATTGTTATTTATATACTGAATTGACAACGGATTTTTCCGTTATTTCCCGTTCATGACAAAGAGCACACGGCGAGTGTGAGAGGTCAGTAGAAGAAGCTCACTCCTCCATGACACCTGATCCCACCTCTGACGTTTCGGAGGTCCGTGTTTGCTCTGGTTCTATTTTGTATTATTTTATGTACTTTGATCTTGAATACAACTCGTTATCTCCATATCCGTCTTCAACAGAATCTATAATATTTATGAAAATCCTACGCCAGTTAAATAATCGGGTTGCTCTATTTTTAGGATTTTAAAAAAAATAGATATCTTAGGTCCTCATTATTAACTATATTTATGTCACCTGTAATAATGTATTCAGCAGAACTATAGTTATAGGGTGAAGAAGACTATTAACACGATGGAGGATTGTATTTCAGATATCCCTGTAAATATATTTGCTGAAATATGTGAAGAGACTATACATGTACATGTACGACATCTGAACATATTAAGGGCGTGTTTCGTAATTTCATTTAGTGTTATTAATTCCATTTTACGAATTAATTGGATGTAGTTCAACATTCCAAGCCTCTTTCATCTTCTGATGTTCTGAAAGAATCAGGATGTGTATGCTAAAATGACTTATTGTATCCCAAACATATTATGTGAGGTATAATTAATTAGCTGATTAGTGTTTGACACTGGAAGGCAATGTTTCAGCCAAAGCGGAAGTAAAGTACTTGATCATGAAATTTAAATTAAAATGCTATTAAAAGAAATTGTAACGTTGTATTTTTGTATTATTTTATCAAATTACAATTAGAAATTTTTTTGAAAATGTTTAATACCATTAATTTAATATTCATTTGTTATTTACCCATATCTGGTTTCAACACACGTCCGTCAACCGTTCTATAGAGATATAACATTTTATTGGACTTTTGCGAAGACACTAACTTTTACAAATGACGGCTTGCTTTTACACCAGGAAAATATACGGGAGCTCTTTTGTGAAAAAAATATTGATCTAAACATTCAAGCAAATGATAAAAATAGACTATTTCAAAGATTATATTACGTTGTCTTAGAAGGAAACGGCAACATTCCCACCCTCAATACCCTCCATTCCAGTCTTGACTAAATTCTGCCAAATTTTCCTACCGAAATGTGACTTCTTAATTATTTCATTTCTTAGGTTATTGAAAATAAAAGGATATATAAATTCTCGTGAAAAATGTATCTAAATAGATTTTATTCTAAAATTAAATATATATGTTTTTTTTTTTGATAAATTATTTCAAAACCTCAAATACAATAACTTTCGCCACAATGGATGTTTTTCATATTTATTTTCAATTTTGTACCTCCGTACATGACGCAAGTAAGCCGTCAACTGTAATAGTCAGTGTATTCGCAAAAGTCCAACAATCTCTTTACATATCTTAGAAATATTTGAAGTGTAGAGAGAATTAAATGAACCATAGTAAACTAACAAAATATAAAACATGACTTTTCAATTTTCAATTACCTACATTTTCAAAAAATTATTAGTCTAAAATAAATATTTGCACAATCTTTGTGAATATAATTTTGTTTTCTGAAAGGCTTACCCGTAACTGTTCTTCAGAAAAGAAAGAATGTAGTTCCCTCCAAGGAGTCCAACGATGTTCATTTCATAGCGTTGATCTTGATTTTTATAAGATATTTAAATATTAAAAAAATTTAATTAATAATTTTATATAAACGTTATATGGAGAGCAGTATTGCGTAGCTGGCGGTAATTATATTAACACTCCTTAAAGGGCCAAATTGCTACGCTTATTATGTTATTGACATTTAGCGACCTTTTATCAAATGATGTCAAAATTATTTCAACGCTGGAGAAAATTTTCTCAGGAAAATATGGTATTTTATTGAACAAATTAGGTATTTATTCGTCAATTTCTATATTTTGTTTAGACAGTATAGATATCTGTTCAGAAAAATTTTATATTCGTTAGGTTAACGTTGAATGAGAATTTGTTCAAACGAAAATAGAATATTTCTTCGATAAAATTAGATATTCATATGGATAAGCTTGATATGAGGTCTGACGAATTCGAAATAAGATATTTGTTGGGATAAAAAATTATTTACTCGGACAAACCAGTAAATCTTTTTGGGGGCGATGTAGAAATAACAAACGAAATATAATAAATCTTTGCAACTACACCCCCCCCCCCTTGCTCTAGGGTCGGGGGTAAGGAGCTGTTGCTTACGTTGAGGGTCTTGTATCCACTGCGGGAAATGGAGAAGGTGCTTCGGATGAGACTTATAAACCGAGGTCCTGTTTCGCAGTAGATGGCAGCACGAATAAGATACTTCATTCCGTAATGGCCCTGAGTGCCAAGTAAAATGAAAGCAAATGAAAATTTGTGATACATTCTCGAAAGGAACGATTAACAACCAATCAACAAACAAACAATATTGATGATTTAATTTCAGTACAATAAAAACAGCAAATAAAGTCACTGATAAATATTCGTCTATAGACAAATTTTGTATTTTTGTTCTTTTCTTTAACATTTTGTTCCCCGCTTTCGCAAAAGCAAAAGGGGACATTAAATCCCATTCGTCTGTCCGTCTGACTGTCTGTCAGTCTAGCTGCTAGTTTGTCACAAAAACTTTAACCTTGCCTATAACTTTTGATTTAGTAAAGCTATGACTTTCATATTTCACATGTTTAATTCTTGTGACAAGACCTTTCTTTTGGTACCACCAAATTTGACCTTTTGACCTTAATCTTGGACTTTGACCTTTTTAAAAAAAATTCCAAACTTTTACTTTGGCCAAAACTTTTGATAGGTAAATACTAGAACTTTCACATTTCACATATATATTTTTGTGGCAAGACCTTTCATTTGGATTCCAACAACATTCACCTTTTGACCTTGACCTGAAAGATTTCTGAACTTATGAACAAACTTTAACCTTGGCCATAACTTTGATCGATAAGGGCTAGGGCTTTCATTCTTCACTTTTATAATCCATTTGAGAAGAACTTTGATTGGATATCAAGAACTTTGACCCTTTGACCTTGGAGTTTGAGCTGCTGTTATTAAACAAATTTTGACCATTCCTTTTGAAGGGTTGGGGCTAGGCCTTTCATACTTCAAATATTTCATCCTAGAGACAAGACCTTTCATTGGATATCAACTACTTTGACCTTTTCACCTTGACCTTGGAATTTGACTTACTTTTAAATGTTTAACCTTGGCCATATCTTTTGAACAGTTAGGGATAGTGCTTTCATACTTCACATATGTAAAACTTATGACAATAAACCAACAACTTTGACCTTTTGACCTTAGAGTTTGACTTACCTTTCATAACTTATCCCTCATCATAACTTCGGTGGTGTGTGGCTTTCATGTTTAACAATCGTATTTCTTGTGAGAAGACGCTTTTTTGGGTACCGATATATTTAATTTGCATTTAAGAAAAGTTTCATCTTCGCGATGTTGCCATATGTGGTCATCAGTGTTTCACAAACACATCTTGTTCCTTATAACTTTTAATTGAGAAGAGATATGCCTTTCATTTTAACATGTGCATAACCTGTGTCAAGATATTTCTGAGCTTACTATGCACACCACTTGACCTTCACGACTGACTTTTTTTTTTAAATCAACTTCGGTGATCATATCTTAATGATATATGATAGGGCGTTCATATTTGACACAATATTTTATTAACAAGAGGCCCAGGGGCCACAGCGCTCACCTGAGCACATCGGGCTTGAATTTACTCCCCCCTCCAGGCATTCATCATTTGAACAAAGTAGAATCTACACTACATGTACCTGAGGATGATTCCATGTAAATATCACTAATCATAGCTTTGAAGTACTTGAAAAGAAGATTTTAAAAGGTTTCCCTATATATCCCTATGTAAAACTTTGCCATTTTGGCCCCACCTTAGCCCCGGAGGTCATGATTGGAACAAACTTGAATCTACACTACCTGAGGATGATTCCACATGAGTTTCATCTTTCCTGGCCCAGTGGTTCTTGAGAAGGATTTTTAAAGATATTTCCTATATATTCCTATGTAAAACTTGGGTCGGCCATTTTTGGCCCCACCCTGGCCCCGGGGGTCATGATTTGAACAAACTTGAATCTACACTACCTAAGAATGCTTCCACATGAGTTTCATCTTTCCTGGCCCAGCGGTTCTGGAGAAGAAGATTTTTTAAAAATGCCATTAATTTTTAACAAATTCATGATTATCTCCCCTTGGAAAAGGGCGTGGCCCTTCATTTGAACACACTTGAATCCCCTTCACCCAAGGATACTTTGTACCAAGTTTGGTTGAAATTGGCCCAGTGGTTCTTGAGAAGAAGATGAAAATGTGAAAAGTTTACGACGACAACGACAACAACAACGACAACGACGACAGACAACGGACAAATTTTGATCAGAAAAGCTCACTTGAGCCTTCGGCTCAGGTGAGCTAAAAATGACATTTCATCCACAAAGACACCGAAAGCGGGGGACAACAATTCTTCGAGTTTGCTTGTTAAGTCTGTTTTTCATTTTTAAATAATCTAACAAGAACGCATTATTTTGGGAATGCTAATGTTCCTTTTAAAAACAAATATTTATGGTCCTGAAGATTCTGAATATGGAACTAATGTTCTTTATATCTTCTGAACTACTAGTAATTTAATAACTTCCAAACGAGAAATGAGATGATCAGGCGGTCACGTGACATGCTCTCTAGCCGTCTGTTCGCAGAAGCTAAAAGAATTTTCGGGGTCTTATATCTTTTATCGTGCGAGTTTTTATTACAAGAACAGTCTTTGGGTAAAAAAATGGCCAAATTCTCGGCAATAGGATTGGTTGATAAAAAAAAAATGTTTTTCTAGAATGAACATTGTGACCACCACAACTCTGTCTTGAGAATATTGTTTATCCTATGTTGATAAAGTATGCGCCTCCCTTTTATCATATCTGATATGTTTTTAGTCTAAAGAAAAACCGATATTTTAGGGGTTTAATAGTATTATTCTTAAGATTTTCAGCTCTGTTTCTTGGTGGTCTTTGATGATGAATTCGATACGATATATCCTTGTGAGCCTAGCTAAAAGAAACCTCAGAGTCTGACACATCTGTTTCAGACTTTGATATTTAACTTGAAAATGTCGTTAATAGTAATTTAGCAACCAATCTCTATGATAAACGCGATCACTTTCTCAGATCTATGTTAAAATCGGGTAATAAAAGAATGAGGGAAAATATGAAAACCATTTATCCTTCTGTATTCAATAATCTAGAAGTAAAAAAAAAAAAGAATTAGATGGATTACATGATCATAACGTACATGTCCCCGCTGACAAAGCATGTTATAACATTTTCTTCGTTTGTAAAAGCCATTATATAAATTGTAATATAGAAAAACTTGGATTTAACTCTACAATGCAAATGGTAATCCAACTTATACTTATAGTCCCCTTTCTTAGGAAGAAATTCTTAAATCATATGTCAATTTTGAATACTTTCAATATCCCGAACAACCAAAATGAATCTGAATACCAAATCTATATTGGATTCCGAAACTTCATAAAAGTTCTTACACACAAAGATACATATCGGGTTTCAGTTAATGTTCAATCAAGCCTCTTTCTTTACTCATAGCTAAGATATAAACAATAGCAGAGAAACGTCAACAGTACTGTGCAACAATATACAGTAGACGTACTTTTTTCCACGGGGTCATAATTCCGCGGAATCTCAATTTCTGTTTAATCCGCGGGTAGAAAATTACGCGGGTTTTCTACATTGTCACTAAATGACTTACAATTGGACAACTTTCCGCGGAAAATTGTGACCGCGTACATAGAATAAATTAATACCACGCGGAAAAAAATACTTCTACAGTATTCAAGAAGTGGTGTGAATCAGATGTGGATACTCAAAAATTCCATAAGGGGTGAACATGTACATCAGATACTTATTTCATTACAAGGAACATTTGGAAAATTTGAAATCACAAGATTTAATCAAAGTCAAAAGTTTATAAACTTACGACTTAGACGTACGACTTTTCAAATTTATATACAACTACTCCCCACGATTAGATAAAGTTCAGGCTTTTTGATATCATTGACAGCTGCTTTTCCAATAGAAATGGAACTCGTAAATTTACTTACCTTATCATTTGACATTTGAAAAATCATTTTACAAGCATTCTAATTGTACACAGAAGAACTCTGAAGTTGACATCAAATGGAGTCTCCACTAAATTTTGATTTGTCTAAACTATTTTTTAATGCAAATATCAACTTTTTAAGCTTTGTTAATTATTGGCTCATGCATCACCTTACAAAAACCTAGTCTGAAGCACACATTTGAATTGACAAAATTCTACTTTTCAAAGTTGAGCGAAATAAAGTTAAATTGGTAAAAGGAAAATACTGAAATTCCAGATCGGGATGTTTTCATTAGAATTATTTTTCCATTTTAAATCTCCTTACCTGCATTGTTGCAATGCTACTTAATTTGTACAACTATATGCGAATGCAGAAAATTAACATTTCCCAATTCCTATATGCAGGACTTCCATTACTATGCAGTATGAATGCAGGCTCAGTCAATGCAGGCATTGGCCGACTTCAAAGTCAGTCAGTCAATGCAGGCATTGACCGACTTCAAAGTCAGTAAGTCAATGCAGGCATTGGCCGACTGCACATCAGTCAATGCAGGCATTGGCCGACTGCACATCAGTCAGTCAATGCAGGCATTGGCAGACTGCACATCAGTCAATGCAGGCATTGGCCGACTGCACATTCAGTCAATGCAGTCATTGGCCGACTGTATAGTCAGTCAATGCAGGCATTAGACGACTGCAGATCAGTCAGTCAATGCAGGCATTGGCCGACTGCACATCAGTCAGTCAATGCAGGCATTGACAGACTCCATAGTCAGTGAATACACATTCCTTTACTGAAGACCTTGAAGCCCCTGAGTGAGGCTTGGCTGACTTTGACATACTGTTCTTTAAAATATTGCCGTGTGATCGTTAATAAGTATCATGTCATGAATCTGTATAATGATAAACAATATAAGATTTATTCTTTTAAATTGATAAATATAATATGAGGCCGGATACATGTAACTCTAAAACCATAGAGTGTAGTGGACATAAGAAAAAGTGAGTGAAAGTTGGTCCTATTTTTTTTTTCACAAAAGTGAATTCATTTTATAAATTGAAAAGATGTCAGCATAAAAATGATTTTGGCTGTTAAATGACAACAAAGTACTCAGTGTTCTAAGGCGTAATTGATTAAAATTTTGCATCATTTCACTGCGGGGAATTTTGTGAATTTCCAAAATGAATGAAAATTCCAGAACTGATGTACACAAAACAAATATCACTTGATATATGTATAATGATCCGAATATTTTCCTAAAGTATATCAATAGTACGAATTATAGTGGCACATTGAGTCATGCATATGAGTTATTCATTTAAAGTCATATTGAAGAGTTTTCTTGATCCTCAATCATTTTCTTTTCCTTTGGTCTTTATTGTAGTTTTTAACCCGTGTTTACCTGGAAAAAAAATGTAGTGTTTAATAAAGTAAAGTTCTTTTTTTAAAAAAATCGAAAAATTATTTTTACAATTTCTTTCAATTTCTTTTTTAATTATGCTTATGATTTGAATAGTTCACAAATAGTTGAAACTTATTTCTTCAAATTATAATACTTTATAAGAACGGAATGGCAATATATTTAGTAAGTCAGTTTAATTATGCATTCCCAAGACTTCACAAGACTAGATATATTATTTTCAAGATAACCAGAGGCATATTACTTTCTTATTCTTGCCAGTGGACATATTAACTATATTCAATTTTTTAGCACAACTAATTTTGAACATCTTCAAGACCTCTTTTTTTGGCGAATGTTTAAGTTTAATTTTGTTAAATTTTATTGGTTCAAGATTATTTTCTTAAAGTTCGTTGGAGTTGTTAAATAGATATATGTACATCTGATTTACACTTCTTGAAAATAATTTGTATAATTAAAAATGAAATCGTTTGTTTTTTGTTGTTATTTTTATTTTTTTTTTTTTTGCAGCTCAGGGATAGCTGATGGTACAGATGACACCGTTGTAGAAACCAATGAAAAGACCAGGTCCCAGGATCATATAAGAGACTTAGACTTAAGTCGATTTTTTAATTGCCTGTACAATGTTTATTTATCTATTCATTGAATTAATCTCTAAAGAAGAAGGTGTGGTTTTAGCTTTATCGTTCCCTAAAAATTAAATGTCTTAAAACGTTTTGAAACTGGCTTAAATTAAATTATTAATCGAGTTTATGACTGTGATAGATCAGAGAAGAATGTGACATAACAGAGTTCCATTCTGGAAATATGACATCATTAGTTTGATGCATTTCTCTATTTCAAACAGAAAAAGCCTCAAAATCATCCATTTCAAGGACAATTTTCCTTCAGAAAAAAGTGTCCACAGCCGTCGACCACTTTAGTTTTTAAATATGTTGTGCAAAATTCAATAAAAAAATCGCCTATCTTAAATTCATTTAGGTGATGCCTGTGGACAATATTATCTGAAAAAAAATTCCATTAAAAATTTGTGTCTTCTGCTATTTAAAAAAAATACAGGAAAATGCACGTTCATGACGTCATTATTAGCATTTATAAATGCATGTGAGAAAAATAATTTGTATGATTTTACTGCATTGAAGTTCAATAATTCAGAAAGTATGAGTTTTCATCTTTTACTTCAGTTTCATTTTTTAAGAAAATTACAGGGCAAGATTTGTATTGAAACCATACCTTGTACTTTGCAGATAACAACACTTTTGGGAAAAAATGTGAAGAAATATTTTAATAGACGTGCATGATATCTTTTAAATTAAAAAACAACGTACAGATTTAGACTTAAGCTTAAGATGTTTCATGATCCTTGGGTCAGATCCCAAGACCATAAACTGAGAACAGACTTAAGTAAAAATTTCAAATCAATATAATTTTTTAAATAATTTTGATAATGAAACAAATCCGCATATTTGTGCGAATTTGTATATTACACAAACCTCAAATTTTTGTACAAATTTCCTACTTAGAATTCAAAAAAGGTGTCAATTATATAGGTTAGATATTGTGCTTTGTGCAATAAGAAACTTCTTTCAATTGAAGACAGTGGTACATCTGCTTCCAATAGGTTTGATTAATTATTTTCTGGAACTCACGAAATGTGTCTTTGTTTCAAGGAGTATTTTAGGAATCCAGTACAAGTATAGCAATTCAATGTAAATTCGATAGTTTATAACATTAAAAATATCAAAACTGATACGTGTACATGTATATGATTTTTAAGAATTTCCTTCTCAGACAATGGAAGGGGGGTTATAGTATAAATTGGAAAACCATTTGCAAATTAAATTCCTGTTCAATACAATGAATTTTTTTTAAAAAAAGACCATATAACCCTCAGTAATCATCAAGCTGAACGAAATTCAAACTTTATTTGTAACTTATCAAGATATACTCACATACCAAAAATCAGCTCAATGTCTGCAAGTCTTAAGAAAAAGTTCGGAAAACCAAGTGGGACAGACAAAGGGACAGACGGACGGACTGACGGGAAGACGCATAGAAAACCTATAGTCCCCTGTAGTTTCTCTGGTAGGGGACAAATAATTTCTTGTAAGAAAGACCATGTTGTTGCCTGTTTTGCCATTTTGGACAAGTATATACTGACCCTGTAGTCTATTCAATTTCTCTTTTCCCTTTTTTCATTGGGAACAAAAAAAATATGTCTTCATGTTGCTTCTGAAATGGCTAAGCGTGATATTTCAACATACTCTTTGTATTGTAAATCCATTTTTGACAAATTTCAAATTTAATATTGAGTGTATTCTTCAGAACTATTTCTCATTCTTTTCACTTTTTCTTTCAATGCTCATGAAAAGATCTAATATACATGTACATGAATGACCATGACCTATACAAAGAGATGTTAATATTTTATCATCTGGTTATAATTGTCTATCTCTTAGATAAAATATTTTGTTCTTTTATTGCCAAGTTAATTATTTCATAAAAATACTAAAAGATTTTTAGAATTAGTAAATGTTTCAAGTATTGTGAAGAATTATTGATTGATTGATTATATGTTGTTTAACGTCCCTCGAGCTCGAGAATTGTTCACTCACATCGAGACGCCACCACTTGCCGGTTGAGAGCTGCAAAGTTTTGTAATTTGCTCGGCACTTAGGGCCATTGAGCAGGGAGGGATCTTTTTCGTGTCAGCACCTTACCCGACACGGGACCTCTCATTCGAAGGACCGGTCTCCACGTCCCAAAGTGGCAATCGAGTCCGCAACGTAAGGATTTACTCCATACTTTGCGACTCTAGAGCAGACGTTTTAACCTTTGCGCCACGCGGGCGACTTGTGCAGAAAATAGATTGAAAGTACACAGATATTATTCTGAGCTTTTTACCTTCTCCGTATTTTCTAACTTTATTTTTCCTTATACCCCCGCTTGAAAAGCGGGAGGATATAATCGGGATGTCTGACCGTCCGTCTGTCTGTTACGCTTTGGTTACCTATCTCTTATCCGCTACTCCTCCTTTAACACTGAATGAAATTTAATGAGACTTTCACAGAATCGTTGTTCTAGATTGCCATTGTGCACCTCCTATTTTGCTTTTTATCGGACACATATTTTGGGTTTTCCCGAGCAAAACATTGACACTGCCATTTTTTCTATAATATTGAAGGGTTACCATCTCTTATCCGCAACTCCTCCTTTACCATCAATTTTAATTTGTACTCTGTAACCCTTTTAAAACTTAATTTATAATACATTACTTTAATACCTTTGTTTCTAATGGAGATAACTAATATATGCCATTTTTCTCCTACTGTGCAAACCATCACCATTGAATACTAGTACATGTACTTCTTTGCATATCATGAAATAAATACTTCTTAAACTATAATTCATAAAATTTATCCAATTATGACGAAAAGAAATGACTTCTTAATTAGTTCCTTATATTCTTCAACTTAATGTATATATAAAAACTTCAAAAAATACTATATAAAGGGTTCATGCTATTGTAAGACATAAAACTCATAGAAAGGTGATAAAAATATGTTGCTACCTATGTAAGATAACCTAAATTCCCTTACCCTTTATTTGTGTAGAAATCCACCTGAAATTGTAACCTGTGGATCTTTTAAAGTCATATAATGTCTTCATGATAGACTAAAAGAGCATAAATGAAAAGGGTTAACAAAAGGGAACATTTCAATTGATCTTGAAAAATATCTTGAAACAATTCAAATGTGTTAAAAAGACACAGATCCCGACATTTAGATATATCGATGACGTATTATCAATTAACAATAATTATTTCTTATGTCGATACTGTATATCCCGATGAGCTTGAAATTAAAGATACCACAGAGTATGAAACATCTGTTGTATATTTGGATATCTAACGAGAAAAGACGTGAATGGTAATCTAACAACAAAGCTTTATGATAAACGTGATGACTTTAACGTTTCAATCGCCAACGGCGCTTCCTACAACACACTTTTTTTACCTGCTCACGGAGTTCAGAGCTCTTATTTGATTCGATATACAAGAGCATGCTTTAGCTACGTCTGAACAATTTCTGATACGAGTTGTTATTGACAAAAAAAGTTGGCGGAACAAAAATATCAGCAGTCTTGTTTAAAGTCATCATTTCGTAGGTTCTATGGTCGATACAATGACCTTGTCAGTAAATCAATCTAATGCTGACTGACGTGTTTCAAACTACATGTAATAGTTAGGCCATTATTTTCACACTGAATTGTCGACGTATTTTCCGTTATTTCCCGATTATGAAAAGGCACAAAAAGCGGTTGTGAATGGTCGGCAGGGGATGCTCACCATTTCATGGCACCTGATCCCACCTCTGATGTTTTAGAGGCCCGTGTTTGCTCTGCTCCTGATTTGTATTCTATGACGTCTGAGTCTGAGTACTGTTCCTTACATGTATCTTAATTCATGTCATAGGGTGTTAAAATCTTATTACTGCTTCTCTGTACATGGGTTACTTAGCCATGTCCATTTTATAGATAAAACACAGGACCACATAGAATTGTAAACTAAATTTTTACTTGAAAATAATTCTAAATAACTCATTTTACAAAAAGTATGTTATAATTTGTGCATCAATCACTGTTCAAATCTATATTCAGTAAACTAAGGGAGCTGACTAGGGTTTTCATTTGCGCAAAACTTCGCGTGTCATAATAAAATGAAGCGTTTATACTGATTTAAAGAAACTTTTTTCACACGATTAATAAATAGAAGTAAATTAAGAAAACTCAGGTTGAAAACATTTAAAGTAATTTTATTTAAATGATCTTTAAAATGATATTTCCATTTATAGGTAGACTAGCGTTTTAATCTAAAGATAATCTAAAGCTCTCAAAGAAATGAATGGTCATAAAAATGTTATAAAAGAAAAAAGTATCAAATTTAAGACCTGAAATTTAAAACATATAGAAATTTGAAAAAATCTCAATCGATTTTATTTCTAATATATCTTGTTATTTTTATTCTTTTTTATTTGATATAGATTCTTTGCTTTTGTCAAATTTTTGAATTACTCCATAAACGGCGAAATTTTATAAATTTGACATTTGAAAAGTCCTCCCGTTAGAGACGATAATTTTTTTGTTTCTTTTATATAATGTACAATAAAGTAGTACTCAACATACTAGTATATTATAATATGAGTAAAAGATATATCGTATAGTAGTAGTAAAATTTGTTGTTGTTTTTTTAAAGTGAGAAAAATTGACACTTAAATAAAAAAGAAATTGGAAAATAAATATGAGCATATGCTCGTATATTAGAATTTTAAGATTCAGTTCTGAGTTGTTCACTTTCTACTCTCACTGAATATTGGATAATTCTGAGATATGACGTCATCATAAGATGGCGGAGGCGCAGTGAGGTCAGAAGGTTGTGCATTGTTAAAGTCATTCACTTCTCTGTGTGATTCCTGAATATACCGAGGAGGTGCATCTGTACTCCCACTAACAGGTGTCTGTGGAGGTGAAATTGTATACCCGTGAACAGGTGTCTGTCGTGGTGATGCAGACGACTGTCGTAAATCTTCTCTGTCGGAGGTAGATGATATCGAGGAAAGTGAACCACCTTCCGGTGGTGCTTGTCGTACTACCACCGTACCATTATCTACGAGGAAGAATACATACTATATGAGGGTCTTTATTATTGACATTGAACTTTGTTGTAGTAAAAACGTTTTTCTAATGTGTAAACATCTGTCATCAAAACAACTACACGATAAGTACTCGTACTTGGCTTTTTATGTTCAATTCAAAAATAAAGAAACCTACAAGCACTGTATACAAATCTATGAACAAGACGAAGACGGTGTAATCTATAGTGAAATTAAACATGCATAGGATCATTTAGGTAGGTTTCAAAAAAGTTTTTGAAATCCATGTAGCATAAACTTAACTGTCAGAGTCCACCTCACTTTGGTAGCGATTTGGAATGAACCCGATCACAAGGGGGAACCTTTTTCTCTGGGCCACCTGGTCCCTCCTCTTGACTTATCGGAGATCTGTGTTCAGGACCTTGTTCATAGATTTGTATACAGTGCTTGTAGGTTTCTTTATTTTTGAATTGAACATAAAAAGCCAAGTACGAGTACTTATCGTGTAGTTGTTTTGATGACAGATGTTTACACATTAGAAAAACGTTTTTACTACAACAAAGTTCAATGTCAATAATAAAGACCCTCATATAGTATGTATTCTTCCTCGTAGATAATGGTACGGTGGTAGTACGACAAGCACCACCGGAAGGTGGTTCACTTTCCTCGATATCATCTACCTCCGACAGAGAAGATTTACGACAGTCGTCTGCATCACCACGACAGACACCTGTTCACGGGTATACAATTTCACCTCCACAGACACCTGTTAGTGGGAGTACAGATGCACCTCCTCGGTATATTCAGGAATCACACAGAGAAGTGAATGACTTTAACAATGCACAACCTTCTGACCTCACTGCGCCTCCGCCATCTTATGATGACGTCATATCTCAGAATTATCCATTATTCAGTGAGAGTAGAAAGTGAACAACTCAGAACTGAATCTTAAAATTAATTCTAATATACGAGCATATGCTCATTTTAATTTTCCAATTTCTTTTTTATTTAAGTGTCAATTTTTCTCACTTTAAAAAAAAACAACAACAAATTTTACTACTACTTTACGATATATCTTTTACTCATATTATAATATACTAGTATGTTGAGTACTACTTTATTGTACATTTGTAAAAACACAAAAAAGTTATCGTCTCTAATGGGAGGACATTTCAAAATGTCAAATTGATAAAATTTCACCGTTTATGGAGTAATTCAAAAATTTGACAAAAGCAAGGAATCTATATCAAATAAAAAAGAATATAGATAACAAGAGATAATAGAAATAAAATCGACTGATATTTTATCAAATTTCTATATGTTTTAAATTTCAGGTCTTAAATTTGATACTTTTTTCTTTTAAAACATTTTTATGACCATTCATTTCTTTGAGAGCTTTAGATTATCTTTAGATTAAAACGCTAGTCTACCTATTATTGGAAATATCATTTTAAAGATCATTTAAATAAAATTGCTTGAAATGTTTTCAACCTGTGTTTTCTTGATTTACTTCTATTTATTAATCGTGTGAAAAAAGTTTCTTTAAATTAGTATAAACGCTTCATTTTATTATGACACGCGAAGTTTTGCGTAAATGAAAACCCTAGTCAGCTCCCTTAGTTTACTGAATATAGATATGAACAGTGATTGATACACAAATTATAACATACTTTTTGTAAAATGAGTTATTTAGGATTATTTTCAAGTAAAAATTTATAGTTTACAATTCTATGTGGTCCTGTGTTTTATCTATAAAATGAACATGGATAAGTAACCCATGTACAGAGAAGTAGTAATAAGATTTTAACACCCTATGACATGAATTAAGATACATGTAAGGAACAGTACTCAAACTCAGACGCAGCTCATCGGGATATACAGTATCGACATAAGAAATAATTATTGTTAATTGATAATACGTCATCGATATATCTAAATGTCGGGATCTGTGTCTTTTTAACACATTTGAATTGTTTCAAGATATTTTTCAAGATCAATTGAAATGTTCCCTTTTGTTAACCCTTTTCATTTATGCTCTTTTAGTCTATCATGAAGACATTATATGACATTAAAAGATCCACAGGTTACAATTTCAGGTGGATTTCTACACAAATAAAGGGTAAGGGAATTTAGGTTATCTTACATAGGTAGCAACATATTTTTATCACCTTTCTATGAGTTTTATGTCTTACAATAGCATGAACCCTTTATATAGTATTTTTTGAAGTTTTTATATATACATTAAGTTGAAGAATATAAGGAACTAATTAAGAAGTCATTTCTTTTCGTCATAATTGGATAAATTTTATGAATTATAGTTTAAGAAGTATTTATTTCATGATATGCAAAGAAGTACATGTACTAGTATTCAATGGTAATGGTTTGCACAGTAGGAGAAAAATGGCATATATTAGTTATCTCCATTAGAAACAAAGGTATTAAAGTAATGTATTATAAATTAAGTTTTAAAAGGGTTACAGAGTACAAATTTTATTCAGTGGTAAAGGAGGAGTTGCGGATAAGAGATGGTAACCCTTCAATATTATAGAAAAAATGGCAGTGTCAATGTTTTGCTCGGGAAAACCCAAAATATGTGTCCGATAAAAAGCAAAATAGGAGGTGCACAATGGCAATCTAGAACAACGATTCTGTGAAAGTCTCATTAAATTTCATTCAGTGTTAAAGGAGGAGTAGCGGATAAGAGATAGGTAACCAAAGCGTAACAGACAGACGGACGGTCAGACATCCCGATTATATCCTCCCGCTTTTCAAGCGGGAGTATAATGAAAAATAAAGTTAGAAAATACGGAGAAGGTAAAAAGCTCAGAATAATATCTGTGTACTTTCAATCTATTTTCTGCACAAGTCGCCCGCGTGGCGCAAAGGTTAAAACGTCTGCTCTAGAGTCGCAAAGTATGGAGTAAATCCTTACGTTGCGGACTCGATTGCCACTTTGGGACGTGGAGACCGGTCCTTCGAATGAGAGGTCCCGTGTCGGGTAAGGTGCTGACACGAAAAAGATCCCTCCCTGCTCAATGGCCCTAAGTGCCGAGCAAATTACAAAACTTTGCAGCTCTCAACCGGCAAGTGGTGGCGTCTCGATGTGAGTGAACAATTCTCGAGCTCGAGGGACGTTAAACAACATATAATCAATCAATCAATCATTCTTCACAATACTTGAAACATTTACTAATTCTAAAAATCTTTTAGTATTTTTATGAAATAATTAACTTGGCAATAAAAGAACAAAATATTTTATCTAAGAGATAGACAATTATAACCAGATGATAAAATATTAACATCTCTCTGTATAGGTCATGGTCATTCATGTACATGTATATTAGATCTTTACATGAGCATTGAAAGAAAAAGTGAAAAGAATGAGAAATAGTTCTGAAGAATACACTCAATATTAAATTTGAAATTTGTCAAAAATGGATTTACAATACAAAGCGTATGTTGAAATATCACGTTTAGCCATTTCAGAAGCAACATGAAGACATATTTTTTCTGTTCCCAATGAAAAAAGGGAAAAGAGAAATTGAATAGACTACAGGGTCAGTATATACTTGTCCAAAATGGCAAAACAGGCAACAACATGGTTTTTCTTACAAGAAATTATTTGTCCCCTACCAGAGAAACTACAGGGGACTATAGGTTTTCTCTGCGTCTTCCCGTCAGTCCGTCCGTCTGTCCCTTTGTCTGTCCCACTTGGTTTTCCGAACTTTTTCTTAAGACTTGCATACATTGAGCTGATTTTTGGTATGTGAGTATATCTTGATAAGTTACAAATAAAGTTTGAATTTCGTTCAGCTTGATGATTATTGAGGGTTATATGGTCTTTTTAAAAAAAATTCATTGTATTGAACAGGAATTTAATTTGCAAATGGTTTTCCAATTTATACTATAAACCCCCTTCCATTGTCTGAGAAGGAAATTCTTAAAAATCATATACACTGTACATGTACACGTATCAGTTTTGATATTTTTAATGTTATAAACTATCGAATTTACATTGAATTGCTATACTTGTACTGGATTCCTAAAATACTCCTTGAAACAAAGACACATTTCGTGAGTTCCAGAAAATAATTAATCAAACCTATTGGAAGCAGATGTACCACTGTCTTCAATTGAAAGAAGTTTCTTATTGCACAAAGCACAATATCTAACCTATATAATTGACACCTTTTTTGAATTCTAAGTAGGAAATTTGTACAAAAATTTGAGGTTTGTGTAATATACAAATTCGCACAAATATGCGGATTTGTTTTATTATCAAAATTATTTAAAAAATTATATTGATTTGAAATTTTTACTTAAGTCTGTTCTCAGATTATGGTCTTGGGATCTGACCCCAGGATCATGAAACATCTTAAGCTTAAGTCTAGATCTGTATGTTGTATTTCAATTTAAAAGATATCATGCACGTCTATTAAAAATATTTCTCCACATTTTTTTTCCAAAAGTGTTGTTATCTGCAAAGTACAAGGTATGGTTTCAATACAAATCTTGCCCTGTAATTTTCTTAAAAAATGAAACTGAAGTAAAAGATGAAAACTCATACTTTCTGAATTATTGAACTTCAATGCAGTAAAATCATACAAATTATTTTTCTCACATGCATTTATAAATGCTAATAATGACGTCATGAACGTGCATTTTCGCGTATTTCTTTTTAAATAGCAGAAGACACAAATTTTTAATGGAATTTTTTTCAGATAATATTGTCCACAGGCATCACCCAAATGAATTTAAGATAGGCGATTTTTTATTGAATTTTGCACAACATATTTAAAAACTAAAGTGGTCGACGGCTGTGGACACTTTTTTCTGAAGGAAAATTGTCCTTGAAATGGATGATTTTGAGGTTTTTTCTGTTTGAAATAGAGAAATGCATCAAACTAATGACATCATATTTCCAGAATGGAACTCTGTTATGTCACATTCTTCTCTGATCTATCACAGTCGTAAACTCGATTAATATTTAAGCAAGTTTCAAAACGTTTTAAGACATTTAATTTTTAAGGAACGATAAAGCTAAAACCACACCTTCTTCTTTAGAGATTAATTCAATAAATAGATAAATAAACATTGTACAGGCAATTAAAAAATTGACTTAAGTCTAAGTCTCTTTTATGATCGTGGGACCTAGTCTCTTCATTGGTTTCTACAACGGTGTCATCTGTACCATCAGCTATCCCTGAGCTGCAAAAAAAAAAAAAATAACAACAAAAAACAAACGATTTCATTTTTAATTATACAAATTATTTTCAAGAAGTGTAAATCAGATGTACATATATCTATTTAACAACTCCAACGAACTTTAAGAAAATAATCTTGAACCAATAAAATTTAACAAAATTAAACTTAAACATTCGCCAAAAAAAGAGGTCTTGAAGATGTTCAAAATTAGTTGTGCTAAAAAATTGAATATAGTTAATATGTCCACTGGCAAGAATAAGAAAGTAATATGCCTCTGGTTATCTTGAAAATAATATATCTAGTCTTGTGAAGTCTTGGGAATGCATAATTAAACTGACTTACTAAATATATTGCCATTCCGTTCTTATAAAGTTTTATAATTTGAAGAAATAAGTTTCAACTATTTGTGAACTATTCAAATCATAAGCATAATTAAAAAAGAAATTGAAAGAAATTGTAAAAATAATTTTTCGATTTTTTTAAAAAAGAACTTTACTTTATTAAACACTACATTTTTTTCCAGGTAAACACGGGTTAAAAACTACAATAAAGACCAAAGGAAAAGAAAATGATTGAGGATCAAGAAAACTCTTCAATATGACTTTAAATGAATAACTCATATGCATGACTCAATGTGCCACTATAATTCGTACTATTGATATACTTTAGGAAAATATTCGGATCATTATACATGTATCAAGTGATATTTGTTTTGTGTACATCAGTTCTGGAATTTTCATTCATTTTGGAAATTCACAAAATTCCCCGCAGTGAAATGATGCAAAATTTTAATCAATTACGCCTTAGAACACTGAGTACTTTGTTGTCATTTAACAGCCAAAATCATTTTTATGCTGACATCTTTTCAATTTATAAAATGAATTCACTTTTGTAAGAAAAAAAATAGGACCAACTTTCACTCACTTTTTCTTATGTCCACTACACTCTATGGTTTTAGAGTTACATGTATCCGGCCTCATATTATATTTATCAATTTAAAAGAATAAATCTTATATTGTTTATCATTATACAGATTCATGACATGATACTTATTAACGATCACACGGCAATATTTTAAAGAACAGTATGTCAAAGTCAGCCAAGCCTCACTCAGGGGCTTCAAGGTCTTCAGTAAAGGAATGTGTATTCACTGACTATGGAGTCTGTCAATGCCTGCATTGACTGACTGATGTGCAGTCGGCCAATGCCTGCATTGACTGACTGATCTGCAGTCGTCTAATGCCTGCATTGACTGACTATACAGTCGGCCAATGACTGCATTGACTGAATGTGCAGTCGGCCAATGCCTGCATTGACTGATGTGCAGTCTGCCAATGCCTGCATTGACTGACTGATGTGCAGTCGGCCAATGCCTGCATTGACTGATGTGCAGTCGGCCAATGCCTGCATTGACCGACTGATGTGCAGTCGGCCAATGCCTGCATTGACTAACTGTGCCGAGTCGGCCAATACCTGCATTGACTGGCTGATGTGCAGTCGGTCAATGCCTGCATTGAATGACTGATGTGCAGTTGGCCAATGCCTGCATTGACTGACTGATGTGCAGTCGGCCAATGCCTGCATTGACTGGCTGATGTGCAGTCTGCCAATGCCTGCATTGAGGGTCGATGTTTGCATTGACTGACTGATGTGCAGTCGGCCAATGCCTGCATTGACTTACTGACTTTGAAGTCGGTCAATGCCTGCATTGACTGACTGACTTTGAAGTCGGCCAATGCCTGCATTGACTGAGCCTGCATTCATACTGCATAGTAATGGAAGTCCTGCATATAGGAATTGGGAAATGTTAATTTTCTGCATTCGCATATAGTTGTACAAATTAAGTAGCATTGCAACAATGCAGGTAAGGAGATTTAAAATGGAAAAATAATTCTAATGAAAACATCCCGATCTGGAATTTCAGTATTTTCCTTTTACCAATTTAACTTTATTTCGCTCAACTTTGAAAAGTAGAATTTTGTCAATTCAAATGTGTGCTTCAGACTAGGTTTTTGTAAGGTGATGCATGAGCCAATAATTAACAAAGCTTAAAAAGTTGATATTTGCATTAAAAAATAGTTTAGACAAATCAAAATTTAGTGGAGACTCCATTTGATGTCAACTTCAGAGTTCTTCTGTGTACAATTAGAATGCTTGTAAAATGATTTTTCAAATGTCAAATGATAAGGTAAGTAAATTTACGAGTTCCATTTCTATTGGAAAAGCAGCTGTCAATGATATCAAAAAGCCTGAACTTTATCTAATCGTGGGGAGTAGTTGTATATAAATTTGAAAAGTCGTACGTCTAAGTCGTAAGTTTATAAACTTTTGACTTTGATTAAATCTTGTGATTTCAAATTTTCCAAATGTTCCTTGTAATGAAATAAGTATCTGATGTACATGTTCACCCCTTATGGAATTTTTGAGTATCCACATCTGATTCACACCACTTCTTGAATACTGTAGAAGTATTTTTTTCCGCGTGGTATTAATTTATTCTATGTACGCGGTCACAATTTTCCGCGGAAAGTTGTCCAATTGTAAGTCATTTAGTGACAATGTAGAAAACCCGCGTAATTTTCTACCCGCGGATTAAACAGAAATTGAGATTCCGCGGAATTATGACCCCGTGGAAAAAAGTACGTCTACTGTATATTGTTGCACAGTACTGTTGACGTTTCTCTGCTATTGTTTATATCTTAGCTATGAGTAAAGAAAGAGGCTTGGTTGAACATTAACTGGAACCCGATATGTATCTTTGTGTGTAAGAACTTTTATGAAGTTTCGGAATCCAATATAGATTTGGTATTCAAATTCATTTTGGTTGTTCGGGATATTGAAAGTATTCAAAATTGACATATGATTTAAGAATTTCTTCCTAAGAAAGGGGACTATAAGTATAAGTTGGATTACCATTTGCATTGTAGAGTTAAATCCAAGTTCTTCTATATTACAATTTATATAATGGCTTTTACAAACGAAGAAAATGTTATAACATGCTTTGTCAGCAGGGACATGTACGTTATGATCATGTAATCCATCTAATTCTTTTTTTTTTTACTTCTAGATTATTGAATACAGAAGGATAAATGGTTTTCATATTTTCCCTCATTCTTTTATTACCCGATTTTAACATAGATATGATAAAGTGATCGCGTTTATCATAGAGATTGGTTGTTAAATTACTATTAACGACATTTTCAAGTTAAATATCAAAGTCTGAAACAAATGTGTCAGACTCTGAGGTTTCTTTTAGCTAGGTTCACAAGGATATATCGTATCGAATTCATCATCAAAGACCACCAAGAAACAGAGCTGAAAATCTTAAGAATAATACTATTAAACCCCTAAAATATCGGTTTTTCTTTAGACTTAAAAACATATCAGATATGATAAAAGGGAGGCGCATACTTTATCAACATAGGATAAACAATATTCTCAAGACAGAGTTGTGGTGGTCACAATGTTCATTCTAGAAAAACATTTTTTTTATCAACCAATCCTATTGCCGAGAATTTGGCCATTTTTTTTTTACCAAAAGACTGTTCTTGTAATAAAAACTCGCACGATAAAAGATATGACCCCGAAAATTCTTTTAGCTTCTGCGAACAGACGGCTAGAGAGCATGTCACGTGACCGCCTGATCATCTTATTTCTCGTTTGGAAGTTATTAAATTACTAGTAGTTCAGAAGATATAAAGAACGTTAGTTCCATATTTCAGAATCTTCAATACCAGAAATATTTGTTTTTAAAAGAAACATAAGCATTCCCAAAATAATGCGTTCTTGGTAGATTATTTAAAAATGAAAAACAGACTTAACAAGCACACTCAAAGAAATGTTGTCCCCTGCTTTCGGTGTCTTTGTGAATGAAATGTCATTTTAAATAAAATATTGTGTCAAATATGAACGCCCTATCATATATCATTTAGATATGATCACCGAAGTTGATTAAAAAAAATAATAAAGTCAGTCGTGAAGGTCAAGGGGTCTGAAATCATAGTAAGCTCGGAAATATCTTGTCACAGGTTATGCACATGTTAATTATTAAAGGCATTTCTCTTCTCAATTAAAAGTTATAAGGAACAAGATGTGTTTGTGAAACACTGATGACCACGTATGGCAACATCGCGAAGATGAAACTTTTCTTAAATGCAAATCAAATGTATCGGTACCCAAAAAAGCGTCTTCTCACAAAAAATACGAGTGTAATATGAAAGCCATACACCACCAAAGTTATGATGAAGGATAAGTTATGAAAGGTAAGTCAAACTCCAAGGTCAAAGGGTCAAAGTTGTTCGTTTATTGTCATAAGTATTACATATGTGAAGTATGAAAGCACTAACCCTAACTGTTCAAAAGATATGGTCAAGGTTAAAGAATTAAAAGAAGGTCAAATTCCAAGGTCAAGGTGAAAAGGTCAAAGTAGTTGATATTCAATGAAAGGTTTTGTCACTAGGATGAAATATTTAAGCATGAAAGGCCTAGCCCTAACCCTTCAAAAGGTATGGTCAAAGTTTGTTTTATAACAGTAACTCAAACTCCAAGGCCAAGGTCAAAGGGTCAAAGTTCTTGATATCCAATCAAGGTTAAAGTTTTTGTGACAACTGGCAGACTGACAGACAGTCAGACGGACAGACGAATGAGATTTAATGTCCCCTCGCTTTTGCGAAAGCGGGGAACAAAATGTTAAGAAAAGAACCAAAAAAAACAAGATTTATCATTAGCCGAATATTTATCGGTGATCTTATTTGCTGTTTTTATTGTACTCGAATTAAATTATCAATGTTGTTGTTTGTTGGTTGGTTGTTAAACGTCCCTTTCGAGAATGTATCACAAATTTTCATCTGCTTTCATTTTACTTGGCACTCAGAGCCATTACGGAATGAAGTATCTTATTCTTGCTGCGACACAGGACCTCGGTTTATAAGTCTCATCAGAAGCACCTTCTCCATTTCCCGCAGTGGATAAAAGACCCCCAAAGTAAGCAACAGCTCCTTACCCCCGACCCTAGAGCAAGGTGGGGGGTGTAGTTGCAAAGATTTATTATTAGGTCTTTCCACCTTTCTGTGGAAAGACCTATTGATTTTCTTCTGTTTCTTATGTCTTTCCACCTTTCTGTGGAAAGACCTATTGATTTTCTTCTGTTTATTATTATTATTATTATTATTCTTCTTCCGCTGATTTTTTGTTTCGACATTTATCGAAAAGACTTTTTGTTCATCGTAAAGGTCATTAAAAGTTATGAACAAATTTGACCCAACGCGTATGAACTATGTCCGCTTTCGAAGTTATTGCCCCTTTCGAAAGAAATGCTTGTTATCGCTACTCCTTTGAAACCGTTAACCGTAGAAATATGAAACCTTCACTAAAGTCTTCGACTCATTGAGAGGACTCTGGAATCTATTCATTGCGAAAGTATTCGGTGACTCCTTCAATGAGTTATTGCCCCTGAAACTTTTTCAATTTTACAAATAATTAAAATTTTTTAAAACGAGAAGTGATAGAGACATGGGACCAACTGCATAAGATTTATTGAGCTTTGAGCTTAAAATTCATGTTAAGGTCAAAGGTCAAGGTCATTCCAAAATTGAGAAATTAAGCTCTTTTTATATCTTTTTTGTCTCTTAACATATACAAACTGTCTTAGCATCATTAATATGTACTCTTAAAACTATTTTAAAGATTCAATTCATATTCCGTAAGATTGAACCTATTAAAAGTTATTGCCCCTTTCGCAAGAAATGCTTGTTATCGCTACTCCTTCGAAACCGTAAACTGTAGAAATATGAAACTTTCACTAAAGTCTTCGACTCATTGAGAGGACTCTGGAATCTATTCATTGCGAAAGTATCCAGTGACTCCTTCAATGAGTTATTGCCCCTGAAACTTTTTGAATTGTACAAATAATTAAAAATTTTCAAAACGAGAAGTGATAGAGACATGGGACCAACTGCATAAGATTCATTGAGCCTTGAGCTTAACATTCATGTAAAGGTCAAAGGTCAAGGTCATTTCGAAATTGAGAAATTAAGCTCTTTTTATATCTTTTTTGTCTCTTAACATATACAAACTGTCTTAGCATCATTAATATGTACTCTTAAAACTATCTTAAAGATTCAATTCGTATTCCGTAAGATTGACCCTATTAAAAGTTATCACCCTTTGTGCGGTAAACCTTGTTATAGCTACTACTTCGAAACCGTAAACCGTAGAAATATGAAACCTTCACTAAAGTCTTTGACTAATTGAGAGGGTTCTGGAATCTATTCATTGTGAAAGTATTTGGTGACTCCTTCAATGAGTTATTGCCCTTGAAAGTCTCTGAATTTTAGAAATATTTAAAAATTTTCAAATCGAGAAGGTATAGAGACATAAGCCCAACTGCATAAGATTCTTTGACCTTTGAGCTTAAAATTCATGTAAAGGTCAAAGGTCAAGGTCATTTCAAAACTGAGAAATTTAGCTCTTTTTATATCTCTTTTTTCTTTCAACGTATGCTTAACGTCTATGCATCATTAATATGTACTTTTAAAACTGTGTCTTAAATTTCATTCTCGTCCCTTAAGATTGACCCTATAAAAAATTATTGCCCCTTGTACGAAAAACATTTTTATTGCTATTGCTCCAAAACCGTAAACCGCAAAGATATGAAACCTTCTTTAATGTCTTATATGACTTTAGGCAAAACTTTTATGTTCAAGTGCAAAAGGATCTGGTGACTCCTTGATTGAGTTACTGCCCTTAAATGCTTTTGTGCTTACTATTTAACCTTATAACTTTAAAACTATAAGTCATAGAAACATGGGGTTAATTACAATGTGACCCTTGACCTTTGACCTTGAATATGACTTGAAGGTCAAAAGTCAAGGTCACCTAAAAAAAAAATTATTATCATTTTTTTTCTTCTTTTAAGCCATTCCTGGTTTCTTTTTTTATGAAATTTAATTTTAAATAGATAAATATTAAATGAAATTGAAATTAAAAAGGTGGAAAGACCTCTTATTGTTCTGTGAACAATAAGTCTCCTAGTTATTATTATTCTTCTTCCGCTGATTTTTTGTTTCGACATTTATCGAAAAGACTTTTTGTTCATCGTAAAGGTCATTAAAAGTTATGAACAAATTTGACCCAACGCGTATGAACTATGTCCGCTTTCGAAGTTATTGCCCCTTTCGAAAGAAATGCTTGTTATCGCTACTCCTTTGAAACCGTTAACCGTAGAAATATGAAACCTTCACTAAAGTCTTCGACTCATTGAGAGGACTCTGGAATCTATTCATTGCGAAAGTATTCGGTGACTCCTTCAATGAGTTATTGCCCCTGAAACTTTTTCAATTTTACAAATAATTAAAATTTTTTAAAACGAGAAGTGATAGAGACATGGGACCAACTGCATAAGATTTATTGAGCTTTGAGCTTAAAATTCATGTTAAGGTCAAAGGTCAAGGTCATTCCAAAATTGAGAAATTAAGCTCTTTTTATATCTTTTTTGTCTCTTAACATATACAAACTGTCTTAGCATCATTAATATGTACTCTTAAAACTATTTTAAAGATTCAATTCATATTCCGTAAGATTGAACCTATTAAAAGTTATTGCCCCTTTCGCAAGAAATGCTTGTTATCGCTACTCCTTCGAAACCGTAAACTGTAGAAATATGAAACTTTCACTAAAGTCTTCGACTCATTGAGAGGACTCTGGAATCTATTCATTGCGAAAGTATCCAGTGACTCCTTCAATGAGTTATTGCCCCTGAAACTTTTTGAATTGTACAAATAATTAAAAATTTTCAAAACGAGAAGTGATAGAGACATGGGACCAACTGCATAAGATTCATTGAGCCTTGAGCTTAACATTCATGTAAAGGTCAAAGGTCAAGGTCATTTCGAAATTGAGAAATTAAGCTCTTTTTATATCTTTTTTGTCTCTTAACATATACAAACTGTCTTAGCATCATTAATATGTACTCTTAAAACTATCTTAAAGATTCAATTCGTATTCCGTAAGATTGACCCTATTAAAAGTTATCACCCTTTGTGCGGTAAACCTTGTTATAGCTACTACTTCGAAACCGTAAACCGTAGAAATATGAAACCTTCACTAAAGTCTTTGACTAATTGAGAGGGTTCTGGAATCTATTCATTGTGAAAGTATTTGGTGACTCCTTCAATGAGTTATTGCCCTTGAAAGTCTCTGAATTTTAGAAATATTTAAAAATTTTCAAATCGAGAAGGTATAGAGACATAAGCCCAACTGCATAAGATTCTTTGACCTTTGAGCTTAAAATTCATGTAAAGGTCAAAGGTCAAGGTCATTTCAAAACTGAGAAATTTAGCTCTTTTTATATCTCTTTTTTCTTTCAACGTATGCTTAACGTCTATGCATCATTAATATGTACTTTTAAAACTGTGTCTTAAATTTCATTCTCGTCCCTTAAGATTGACCCTATAAAAAATTATTGCCCCTTGTACGAAAAACATTTTTATTGCTATTGCTCCAAAACCGTAAACCGCAAAGATATGAAACCTTCTTTAATGTCTTATATGACTTTAGGCAAAACTTTTATGTTCAAGTGCAAAAGGATCTGGTGACTCCTTGATTGAGTTACTGCCCTTAAATGCTTTTGTGCTTACTATTTAACCTTATAACTTTAAAACTATAAGTCATAGAAACATGGGGTTAATTACAATGTGACCCTTGACCTTTGACCTTGAATATGACTTGAAGGTCAAAAGTCAAGGTCACCTAAAAAAAAGATTATTATCATTTTTTTTCTTCTTTTAGGCCATTCCTGGTTTCTTTTTTATGAAATTTAATTTTAAATAGATAGATATTAAATGAAATTGAAATTAAAAAGGTGGAAAGACCTCTTATTGTTCTGTGAACAATAAGTCTCCTAGTATTTTGTTTGTTATTTCTACATCGCCCCCAAAAAGATTTACTGGTTATTCCGAGTAAATAATTTTTTATCCCAACAAATATCTTATTTCGAATTCGTCAGACCTAATATCAAGCTTGTCCATATGAATATCTAATTTTATCGAAGAAATATTTTATTTTCGTTTGAATGAATTCTTATTCAACGTTAGCCTAACGAATATAAAAATTTTCAGAACAGATATCTATATTGTCTAAACAAATATAGAAATTGACGAACAAATACCCAATCTGTTCAATAAAATACCATATTTTCCTGAGAAAATTTTCTCCAGCGTTGAAATAATTTTGAAATTATTTTAGAAGAAAATTATCGTTTTGATAAAAGGTCGCTAAATGTCAATAACATAATAAGCGTAGCAATTTGACCCTTTAAGGAGTGTTAATTAAATTAACGCCAGCTACGCAATACTGCTCTCCATTTAACGTTTATATAAAAATATTGATATATTTTTCAATTTTTAAGTATCTTATAAAAATCAAGACCAACGCTATAAACATCGTTGGACTCCTTGGAGGGAACTACATTCTTTCTTTTCTGAAGAACAGTAACTGGTAAGCCTTTCAAAAAACAAAATTATATTCACAAAGATTGTACAAATATTTATTATAGACTAATAATTTTTTGAAAATGTAGGTAACTGAAAATTGAAAAGTCATGTTTTATATTTTGTTAGTTTACTAGGGTTCATTTAATTCTCTCTACACTACAAATATTTCTGAGATATGTAAAGAGATTATTGGACTTTTGCGAACAGTTGACGGCTTACTTGGACATTTAAACCTGCGTCATGTACGGAGGTACGAAATTGAAAATAAATAAGAAAACAACCAATGTGGTGAAATTTATAATTGTATTTGAGGCTTTGAAATAATTTATCAAACAAAAAATATATTTTATTTTAGAATAAAATTTATTTAGATACATTATTCTCGAGAATTAATATATAGCGAATTATACATAGTTACCCTTTTCCATATCACATCCTGTATCAGCCCGAGACACCAATATCAGCCAGAGGGCCGAAGGCCCGAGTGCTGATATTGGTCGAGGGCTGATACAGGATGTGATGTGGAAAAGGGTATGTTTTATTATATTTATTACATACTTAGTAATAAAATACAGCATACATTAAGTTGAAAAGAAAATAAGTAAATAATCATTCATGGACTTCTTACATACATGTACATGGTCTATTGTCTTATACGATTTGGGTTTGTTTTTATTTCTATTTCAATGCACTCGATCCATAATTTGAAAATAATCTATTACATGTATTTATTTAAGAATAACTTTATTTTCAAAAAGTTGAAATTAAGAGAATATGAATTAACCCAAAAATTGTGTATGATCAAAAGTACTGTTTTTGTGGTTTAATTTGATACTGACGTCACAATAGCCGTATCAGCCCTGCAGGGCTGATATGGATTTGCGGGGCTGATATAGGTTATCAGCCCTGCAAATCGATATCAGCCCTGCAGGGCTGATACGGCTATTGTGACGTCAGCCATATCGCATATGCCAAAAACCTGTATTTATTACTAAGTGTGTTATAAATCCTTTTATTTTCAATAACTTAAGAAATGAAATAAAGAAGAAGTCACATTTCGGTAGGAAAATTTAGCAGAAGTTAGTCAAGACTGGAATGGAGGGTATTGAGGGTGGGTATGTTGCCGTTTCCTTCCAAGACAACGTAATATAATCTTAGAAATAGTCCATTATTATCATTTGCTTGAATGTTTTGATCAATATTTTTTCCCAAAAGAGCTCCCGTATATGTTCCTGGTGTAAAAGTAAGCCGTCATTTGTAAAAGTTAGTGTCTGTCCAATAAAATGTTATATCTCTATGGAACGGTTGACGGACTTGTGTTGAAACCAGACATGGGTAAATAAAAAATGAATATTAAATTAATGATATTAAACATTTTCAAAACTATTTTGAATTGTAATTTGATAAAATAACACAAAAATACAATGTAACAATTTCTTTTAAATAGCATTTTAATTTAGATTTCATGATCAAGTACTTTACTTCCGCTTTGGCTGAAACATTGCCTTCCGGTGTCAAACACTAATCAGTTAATTAATTATACCTTACATAATATGTTTGGGATACAATAAGTCATTTTTAGCATACACATTCTCATTCTTTCAGAACATCAGAAGATGAAAGAGGCTTGGAATGTTGAATTACATCCAATTAATTCGTAAAAGGGAATTAATTACAATAAATTAAATTACGAAACACGTCCTTAATACGTTCAGAGGTCGTAGATGTACATGTATAGTCTCTTCACATATTTCAGCAAATATATTTACAGGGATATCTGAAATACAATCCTCCATCGTGTTCATGTTCTTCTTCACCCTATAACTATAGTTCTGCTGAATACATTATTACAGGTGACATAAATATAGTTAATAATGAGGACCTTAGATATCTATTTTTTTAAAAATCCTAAAAATAGAGCACCCCGATTATTTAACTGGCGTCGGATTTTCATAAATATTATAGATTCTGTTGAAGACGGATATGGAGATAATGAGGAGTATTCGATCTCAAAGTCCATTTAACAATACAAAATAGAACCAGAGCAAACACGGACCTCCGAAACATCAGAGGTGGGATCAGGTGTCATGGAGGAGTAAGCTTCTCCTACTAATCGGTCAATTCAGTATATAAATAATGGACTAAGAATAAATATGAAAAACGTCAGTCAGCATTTGACTCAATGATAAATTGTATTTGCAGACAAGGTCATTGTATCGACGATAGAACTTACGAACTGATGACTTTAAACGAGATTGCTGACATTCTTGTTTCATCAACTTGCTTGTCAATAGTTTACCTCGTTTTAGAAATTGTTTATACTTAGAGCATGCTCTTGTGTACTAAATCAACTGAGATATATACACTCATCACGTTTATCATATAGTTTGGTTGTTAGATTACTATTAACGACTTTTTCAAGTAAAATATCCAAGTATGAAATATATGTGTCAGAGTCTGAGGTATCTTTTATCTCAAACTCAGCTGGATATATCGTATCGACATAAAAATGAAAATAGCCATTGTTAATTGACAATACCTCGTCGATATATCTAAATGTCGATGGCACTGCAAGTATTTTCTTCTTTTCACGTATAAGATTTTGCAAAAATTCTGCTTCATATGATTATAAAAATAGGTCTGCTTATAACGGAGCACAATGGTACCAATGGGAATTCCAACAGATGTTGGAAGACCTGGTCTCAAAAAACCACATAGATATTGTCAATCAGAAACTCAAGCATCTCTTTAATGTCAACTTCAGAGTACTTGTATGTGCAATCAGAATGTGTTCTAACAAAATAATTTTGCAAATGACCAATGACCAGGTAAGTAAATTTACGAGTTCCATTTTTATTGAAAAAGCAACTGTAGATGATATCAAAAAGCCTGGACTTTAAATTACTTTAACTATTTAAGATTTCACATGGCGATTGGCGATGAGATGAAAAAGAAGACGCTGACACTTTGTCAGACAGGGTTAAATCTGTCAGATCTATGTTAAAATTGCGTATTAAAAGATTGAGGGACAATATGAAAACCATTTATCCTTCTGTATTCAATGATCCAGAAGTAAAAAAAAAAGAATTAGATAGATTATATGATCAATATGTACTGGTCCCTACTGACAAAGCAAGTAACATTATTGTCTTTGTTTGTAAGGCTCATTATATAAATTGTAGTTTAGAAAAACTTGGATTTAATGTTTTAAGCGGTAATCCAACTAATACTCATAGTTCCCTGTCTCAGGAAGAAATTATTCAAAATCATATGCCAGTTATGAATATTTTTCATATCCCAAACAACTAAAATGAATTTGAATTACCAAATACATGTATATATAATTATTTGATTGCAATTATACAAATCAGGTTCTAGAAAATGGTCAACCAAATCTCTTTCTTTACTCCTAGCTAAGATATTAACAGTAGTCAAAGAGAAACTTCAAGAGTAATGTACAAGAATATTATGGATAAGGAGTATACATGTTAATCAGATGTGGATACTTAAAATCCAAGGAACTTTTGGAAAATTTGAAATTACAAGAGTCAATAGCTTAAAAACGTACAACTTTAAACTTTACATACAACTACTCCCTTCGATTAATTAAAGTTCATGCTTTTTTATATCATTGACAACTGCTTTTTCAATGTAAATGGAACTCATAAATTTTTCTAACTTTGTCATTGGACATTTGCAAAATAATTTTCTTAAAATGCTAAATAAATGTGTATGAAATTGTTTAAAAATATTATTAAGAAATCGTACCTTTTTTGACCCAGCAAGCTCTTTTTTAGATATGGATCGGAATGAAACGACTTCTACAGGAAACCATCTTCTTATTGAGAAGAACAACTTCACAACGAACATCACCACTTGTCTTGAGATACAAGGCCAGAATTGTACAAATAAGAGTACGATAATCTGGAAAATACCTTGCGTTTTCATCGAATGTGGCTCTGAAATGTACTTTCTGCTTGCTTTACTTGGATTGGTCTATATTCTTGGTATCTTTGGCCAGTTCATCACTATTGTCAGAATTTTTAGGACTGGCTGGTACAAATCCACAACATTTTCGTGCATTCTTTTTTTGGCAATCAGCGATTTCCTGGTTATATTTCCAGGATCTTGTAAATATTTACTGGTAGGAAACGTAGAGAAAATTATCCAGGTCTTTCATCCAGATTTGGCAACTTTCGTGTCTGTCGCCATTGTGTTATTTGTTCCCACTTTTTGGTCCAACATGAATACTGTTTATTTTGCGTATGAGCGTTTTTATCTGATCAAACACCCCCATTTGTACATTGTAAATCACTCAGCAAAGAAGGTTATCATTCGATCTCTATCGACATTGTTGGTGCTGATCATAATTTATTCAATAGCCGGGGGTCTCTTTTATGTGACCAATAATCTTAGCAGTATTTTGAATTTTTTTGTAATACCAACTGTGTTTATGGTGTTATGCCAAATTTTAATTTTAATTTTCCTGCCCTACTTTCATAAATCGAAAATAGAAGTCTTAAAGCAGAGTGAGGCATCAATTCTACGTTTGGAATTAGCCAATTCAATGACCAAGCGAATTGTTATCATTTTGATAATTTTTGGAATTTCGCAGCTCCCATACTTTGTATTTTCAGTGCTTGAGGGAAGGGGATATTTAAGTGGCTACAATGACAATTCGTTATACAGGATTCAAGTTCCATTGATCATACTCCATAGTAGTAACTACGCTATCAATCCATATATTTATTTTTTGTTTTCGGGCCATCTTTGGGGATGTAAGGTTTGCAAAAGCATTTTATGAAAAGAAATAAAAAACAATCTGATTTTCAGTGTTAAATCCTGGCATAATAAATGCTCCAAAATAATTAGAATACAATTATATATTTGAAAATACGTAGACAATAGAATATTTTTTTTTACAGATGTGTTATATCTATACATGTAATACATTAAAGTAAGATATCAATTTTGAACTCATTCTTGAAGTACTCAATAGCAAACAGACCCCCGTTCATATTGTATAAGACACTGAAATTTTCTTTATTACGGGTATTTGCTCATGCTGAAGGTTATATTAAATGACTATATATCTTCCAACGGCATTCATTTTTTTTTTGACATTTTTCTGTCTACAGGAGAGAAAAGAAGGAAACAAAAATAATCTTTGTTATAAACAAAAATTAATGTCTTTGTATTGTATACTAGCTCTAGTAGTTTGTGATTTTGAAACATAAATACGAATAATACAAAGACGGAATTTCTATTTAGAATTCATTTATGTCTTAAAAAAAAAGATATGTAAATACTCAGTAATATTTTGAATTTCACCCCAATACCAGTCTGCAATTTCAGACTGAATAAGGCTATATTTAATAAAACAACTCAAAATGATACTTTTCAATTGGATATAATTGAAAATATGGAAAGACAGAACATTGTTCAATCCTATAAAAAGTAGAACAGGTCAAAACACAGATCTATCTTTGATGTGTCACTGCTGCTCTGAGCATAGGACAGTGATAGGGAAACGGACTGATCAGTCCATAGTCAAATCAGAATAAAGAAAAAAGGGTAACGTACAAAGATCTCAAAACCCCCCCTCCAAAAAAAAACAAATTTGTGAGCAGGATAATTAAAACAAGGAAATTGTTGGAATCAGGTGCCAAGGAGGAGTGAGCATCTTCTCTGGTTGATTTGAAAGGAAGAATAAGGTGAAAATTGGATATATTGTGACCAAAAAAAAAAAATCTAGAGGATTGAATAACCAGAGCCTGGTGGTTTCTAAATCATATAACTGCATTCATATTTTGAAATCATGGGAACAGTTGTTTTTTTTTTTAAAACAGAGTTAAGTTGAATTTCGGATCAACATACATGTGTATATTAGAAATAACATTGATATTGATATGGTCAAGTCGTCCAATAGAGTAAATTATGCAGAGGTATGTATTTAAACGTCAAAAATTATGGCAGATCATCATATCGATGTCTGTGGCGGGTCCGGGGGGATAAGTGGGAGGGTTGTGAACATATCTGGCTCGTTGTTTCCCTGCCCAGCCAGCCGATAAGTTGGTGGGCACTTGGTTGGGTAGACAGGTTGTCTACAAAGTATCCAACCTATGGCAATGTTTAACAAAAAGTAAAGTAAAAAGTCAAGTAAGAAGTTTTTCGATTGGGGTCTTTGCCAAGCCTGCAGGCCTGGGGCCCCCTCCACCTCTTGTAACAGGAGGGGAGGCTTAGTACTGGAGTACTTGGGTGTTAAAGTACTGCTGACCAGAAGCAATCACCGGAAACAGGGTATACAGATGTGCTTGCAACTCTCCCGGGCCCAAATGTCTAGTACCCAAATTTGGGATCCCAGGCACCTGTGACCAACACAGGGCCACTGGTTTTGCCCGGTACTCTTTAGTCGGTATGCCAGTTGTCCTTCCCGGACCCTATTCTTTATTGTACATCTATGCAATGCGGCCTATTAACGCCAACTACCTTTTGTCCATCACAGTTATGAATAATACAAGATTGTACATGTGTGCTTTTTT
>PRKT01000443.1:435839-457145 GCA_003671525.1 Saccostrea glomerata | reverse complement strand
GGGGTTGCAACCCCCCCCCCTTTGAGTTTGCAGAAAAAAGAAAGAAAAAGAAGTCCAAAATTTTTGTTTGTGTTTGTACTATAGAAAATGTTCACTAATGTTGTAGTGTATAAAAAAAATCGGTTTTGAATACAAAATGAAACCCCACCCCTTTACAAAATAAGATTTTCGGTTTGGAAGATATATTTTCTTTCTTTTTCAAAAACTTTTCAGGTAATCCATACAAGTACTTTTTCCCAGGTTGTCAACCTCCCACTTGAGGTGTCCTATTGAGTTAAAATTATATTTTAACTACATGTATGTGTAAAATGTACTTTATAATTACTCTTTTCCCCTTCAACCCCTCATTTGAAAATTCTTCAAAGTAATGAGTTGAATAGCTTTCATTGGTATGGTTTAGCATATATGAAGTTGGATTACACTACCTTAAACTATCTAAGATATGAGTACCATGGTCCTCAAAGCTCACCAGAGCCAATATGGTCCAGCTGTTCTTCTTAAGCAGGTTCTTTGTCAAACACATTCATGTAAAGCTCAGATCCTCATTGATACCCCCTGGTGTCATATTTTGAACAAAATTTTAAAGGTACCTCATTTTTTTGTGAGAAGCAATAATATCATGACAAATTCTTGGGAAAATTGTGGTATATATCTTTTAAGAATGTGCCATCTGACCTTGTCTTTTGTACAGTGCATTTAGTTTACACATCAGCAAGAATCATTTAATATAAAAATGAATTCATATGTAATGTGAAAAATACTCTCAATTTATTCAGTATCATAGTGTCTATACATCATACAAGAATAAAAATTTCAACAAGCATATACAGCATCCATTTTCAAAAAGTATGTATCTATTGTGCAATGTATTATATACTTATAAAATAAAAGGTTGAAATTAAATAAATAGTTCTGTCTTGTCCTTGAGCAATTCTTTTTAAATATTACAGTTATACTGCTTTAGATTTCAAACAAATGTTAGTTTTCAGTAATGCCTCTGAACACATGTACAGCTGATGGGAAGAATGATCATTATGATGAATTTTCTCCTTTATGTACCACAGTCTGAATTATCAAATTAAATAAATGCTACATGTACATGTATATGCCATCATCAAACTCCACTTTTCTCTTTGAGTGCATACAAAACATCATCCTGACTAACGTTTAGTCTCACTCTCATTTGAAGGTCGTTACGTCCATGTTCCACCAGCAGAAGACGGACACTCCCTAACCGTGCACATATCCTGGCCAGTTCAGTTGTTGATGGAGGCTTTAGCCCTATATTCAACATAAACAATTCACATTTCATTAATGCCAAGTACCTGTGATTTTTTTTCAACAAAGCCAATTTCAAAAGAAGTCATATTTACCATCAATCCTACACAATGCTGCATGCTGGGTGTAAATTCTACAGAACTCAGCTTCCTCCAGTCCACACCTTTGGAATTCGGCCACCACAGCTCGCAGAAATATCTTTTCCTGGTCTGATGCTGTCCTGTATAAAATGAAGAAATTCTATGAAATCAAATCATGCTTCTAATGGAAAATAATACAAGTTTTCTTTTTTTTAAAACAATATGTAAACACACTGCTAAAATGAGTTTAAAAATTCAGTTATTTTAAACAGCTATTTTCTGATAACTCAAAGCTAAACAACACACTTTGGTGCATAAAAATACTTAGAGCCAAACATTTAAGACTCTACCTCATGGCTACAACTTTTGGAGAAGAAAACATTTCTTGAAGTGCTGCATTCACGTGTGTCATTCCCACCAGGGATAGTTTGGTCTTGGAAGGGGACAGACTCTCTGTGATTTCTGTAGCTCTGCGACAAATGTCCAGGGCTCGCCTGGCATCCCCCGACACTGCTGCCACTTTTCTGGCCGCCAGCTGAATGGCATCCTCCTCAAAGGCCTTTAGTCCCTTCATTCTGGAGATCACTATCTCCTGAAGCTGTTTGAAGGTGTAGGGCTGGAATGTCATTCTTGTTAGCCCCTAGACAATTGAACAAATTAAATGGCTAGATTAGAACTGGTTTTCAAACTTATAATAATTAGTTTGCTTGACAAAAAAAGCATATTTTTCTGTTAATCAAATGTGTGCAAAATTTGGTTATGTGATAAAGACACTTAAACTATTGAATAAAGATTATTTAAATCAAAATAAAGGTCCATCTCAAAATATTTAAATTTCAGATCAAGCCAAAATTACATGTCTTAAACCATGAAGTCATCTCTCATTGAACTATTGAATCCATATTTTTTTTTAAACCTCAAAAAAATTTGACCCCATGAAAACAAGTGATTTTACAATACATGTTCATCCTTTATTTTATCTGACTAGATTCAGTGATTAAAACCAGTAAATTAATGGCTTACTAATCTACTTGAGACTCTTTTCATCATTATACGTTCTGGTAAATCCATAGTGTTAGCAACAGCTAGAACTACCAGGCGAGCATGACGGTGTGAAGGCCAATCGAAGATATTATACATCACATCCTGTTTCCTTGTCCACAAAAGGTCTAGCTAAGAGGAAAAAAAAATCTCCTATTTAACAAAATCAAAGACTAACTACCAAATATGCTTGCCTTGTAACTGTATACTTAAGGAATCACCGTCTACAGGCTCTGACAAATCCCATTGCCCGACGCCCGGGGCTAGTGAATTTTGGAGGCGGGCAAGTGAATTTTTAATAGGCTTAAACATAATCAATCAATAAATACTTTCAAAAATGTCATAGTTTTCCACGAAATTAAAATTCTTTTGTTGTAAGAGTTATCTTCCTTTGTTTGTCACATTTCGTATGCGAACCAGTTTAATTGTGTCATCATTATGCAATTCATTACAATAAAGTTTTACCGAAAGTTTTAAGTTCATGTATTAGTACTTAATTAAAGTGACAATTTAATTAAATTGGCATTGGAGAAATGGAGAAAGTTTTGACAGTTATGAGGCAGAAAACGATCAACATCGTCTATAAGAATGTTAGTGAAAAACTCAGTACAAAACTGTCAATTAAAGCATACCAGGTATGAGAAAAGAAAACAAGAGGCCCATGGGCCTTATAGGTCACCTGAGCATTATGCAACAACTTTCCTGCAGTGATTGAATCTGATCCATGTTTTAAGCCAGATGCTATTATAATAGCATTTACAATTTTGATCATCATAACTATTCACTTAGCAGTTGCTTAGTTTGGTTACTTAATACCCATAGGCAGGGTAAGGGAACAAAACATGCATTTCAACAAATCAGTAATATTCAGCAATAATCAGTAGTGACTCTACCACACATGAACCCTTGAATCTTGCACAATTTTTAAAAAGGCATCCTTGCTTTTCAAAAATATTTGATTAATACCAAGGAGCAGATTTCAAACAATTCATTCATTTTCAGTATATAAGTACAGCCCCCCCCCCCTCTATGGTACTGCTGACCCTGGGGCCTTGAAATTCACAATTCTTGAAGATAAGGGCCTTTGCTCATAACTATATAGGTAGTTCATCTGCTTAATACACAGCACAAGAAGAAAAATTCAAAGATTTAATGTTTTTTCACTATACATGTGTAATCAATAGAGCCCCGCCCTAACACCAGAACCCCTGACCCTTGGGCCATAAAATTCACAATTTGGTAGAGGTACTCTTGCTCATCATAACTATGTTCTTAGTTAGTTTATTTAAAACATAGGAGCAGAGAAGAAGATTTTCAAAGAATTCATGTATTTTCACTATATAATCAATAGAGCCCCGCCCTAACACTAGAAACCCTGACCCTGGGGCCCTAAAATTCACAATTTTGGTAGAGGCACTATTGCTCATCATAACTATGTACTTAGTTAGTTTATTTAATACACAGGCGCAGAGAAGAAGATTTTCAAAGAAATAATGCTTTTTCACTATATACTTATTTAGCCCCGCCCTAGCACAAGAACCCCTGACCCCAGGGCCATGAATTTCACAATTTTGGTAGAGGACTCAATGCTAATTACAATCATGCAAACAGTTTGACTGCTTGATGTCCAGGAGTAAAGAAGAAGATTTTTAAAGATTGCATTAATTTTACTGGTTTTGGCCCCACCCCCCAGGCCCCAGGGGGGCAGGGATCATGAAATTCACAATTTTTGTTCCCCCTCACCCATAGATGCTTTGTGCCAAATTTGATTGAAATTGGTTCAGTGGTTGCAGAGAAGAAGCTGAAAATGTTCAAAAGTTTACGACCGATTGACGACGAACGACGTACGACGGACGACGACGGACGAAAACAGATAGCAATAGGTCACCTGAGTGACTCAGGTGACCTAAAAAGGCCCAAAACTATAATTTTAAACAAATAGCAGTTATCATGAAAATAGCTGAAATATGATAGCAATTTTACGTCTCTATATGAAAGAAAGTATTATTCTGGAACGGGACGTAAAAAAGCATACAGTCAATCAACAGATTGTATGGTACGTAGTAATTAATGGCAGGTGGTTTTAAATGTCGCCAATATTCAAAATAACAATTCTAGGCTGAATTTTTTTTTGATTTAATATGAATATAAAGTGCTGGTAGGGCAAGTAAAAATTGAAGTAGGGCAAGTGAAATTTGACCATACACTTGCCCGTGGGCAAGTGCTTGAAAAATCTATTTGTCAGCCCCTGCCGTCTAGTTACTATAGTACGCCAGGGCATCAACAATAGTGGGAAACATGGGATAATTTGCATAACGGGCAAAACCTGGCATACTATACTAACTAGACAATGATTATATTTCCATTTCATTGTAAAATAAAATTGTAGATTTAGATTTTAAAAATGTTGACATAGATTTAAATAACACAAGGGCTCCCATTCAAATTTCAATAGTCCTTTGCCACTCATCTTATTCTCCTTATAAAGATAAAGTTTCCATTTAGAAGACTTCATTGTAAGTCAACATGCTTTATCTCACCTCATCAGCCAACATGACAATAGTTTCTTTACGAGGTCCCGGTGTGGTGAATTTCTTATTCAGCAAATCAGCAGCATGGTCAGGGGTAGCTTTCTGATTGTTCAGTTGCTTTAATATACAAAACAGTAACATGTTAAATGCATTTTTCATACATACAGGGAATTTCCATACAGAGAATGTAATTGCATTCTAAAGATCACAACTTTTTTTCCCAACAGAAATGTGAACTAGTCTCACACTAACCTGTAAGATTTGTACATATGCCTGACGGGGCTCTGTTAATTTCATTCCATTGACGTCTATGTACTTGAAGCCAGGTAGTTCCTCCTGTTCTGTTGCCTGGTGGAGGGCCCGGACCACTTCATGTACCGTGGCAGTCTTACCTGTACCAGGGACTCCCGATATGTACATACACCTGGCAATAAATTTAATGTTCATTATCAAAATCACAATTATTGCAGCCCGGATGACCGGGCTGCTCTTTACATATAAGTTTAAGTGTTGGTATATGGGGATTGGTGTGGGAGAAGTTATCAAGAATTAAAGGTTTTCTAAACATTAAAAAGATTGTTAATCAGAATGTTCTTTCCCATTATAAATTAAGAGATACATAATATATTTACTTCCATAAAGTGAATCTGTAAAAATATATATGTTTTTCATTTTTAATACATAGAGTTGCTTACCATTTACTATCGAACAAACAACAGGTCCCTTTTTTTAGAACTTCGAATTTTACATGTTGCATAAAAACGTACTCTACACATTTCGTCTTTTATATTCTTCAAGTGAAATACATTTATGAATAAAGCTGATGCATGTGTCTGTTTTCAATTTATATTTTATAAACATTTACTTGAGGAATTGATATAGTTTAAAGGGGTATCGTTTTTGTTCGATTTTCATCCGACTAGGCCTATAAGTTTTCAAAATATTCTCGACTATTGTCTATATTTAGACGCATGCCCTTTTCACACATATCGAAGCGGTTTGATGATCAAGGCTCATTTCAATTGTTTACTTTATTTATTTCCCGGGCGACAATTGATGGTTACATCAATGTTTTCTTGTTTGTATATGGAAGAGGTCCATGGGCATGGATGGTCACCAATTTATCATGAGTTTTATTAGGCCATTACCAAGTCTGCTAAAGCTGGAATTCTAGACTTATGAAGTGAATTTTAAATCTTACTGAGGACTTTTAAAGACCTGCCAAAAACCTACATGTGTAGTTTTTTAAATAGAAGACATTTGAAGTGAATAGAAAACCTTGCTCCATTTTTGACCTTGAGCTGTGCTCATGGACATAAATTAAGGAATCACTGTCTAGTTAGTATAGTATGCCAGGGCATCAACAATAGTGGGAAACATGGGATAATTTGCATAACGGGCGAAGCCTGTTATGCATAAATTATCCCATGTTTCCCACTATTGTTGATGTCCCTGGCATACAATACTAACTAGACAGTGATTCCTTATATTTCCATTTCACTGTGAAATAAAATTGTAGATTTAAACTTTAAAAATGCAGACAAAGATTTAAATTACACAAGGATTCCCATCTCAATTTCAATAGTCCTAGCCCACTGACGCCAAACACAACACGAAATTTTCATGCATATTTGGCCTCCTTAGCGTCAGACTCAGAGACAGATGCGCACGAGATTTGCATGCATACTAGGCCTCCTTAGCTCCTGACCTATCGACCTGCCTAATTTACATTCCGGCAGAATTATCAGGAAATCAACTCCGCTAACTTTCAAAGGGTATCATAGAGAAAAATTTAGAAATGGAAATATTTACTACTCAATCTAGTAAAGAGGAGCACTTGGCCTACTGCCATTATGCACACATGATGCTTGATTAAAATCAGGAATAAATATGTTTTGTAATGGAACAGTGTATAATGAACTTTTCACATGACCAACATAGTCTCAGCCTAAGGACTAAACTTGTATAATAGGCACTCATAAAAATTATGCAAGATGACACCCCTTCAAAGATTTTCCATGCAGTTATTAAATTTTAATACCAACTTATCTCATCCCTGTCTGGGCCTGAACCCCGGACAAGGTGCCATAAATTTGCAGATTCATTAAGGCTTAGTATTTATAGGTTGAAGTTTTCATGTGAGTACTCACCCTCCTGTTCCATCCAAGATTTTACTCTCTACAAAGTTATAAATATCCTGAAACTCCGTCTCTCTACATGGAAGAGAATCTGGAACTGCTGATACATGTAACCTAAAAGGAAAACAAAGGGTTTACTAAAACTGATCCACAAGTGAAACAAATTCTGATGAATTCATAATACCGATTAATACTGCATAATTAAAACATAAAATGCTTTAATTGTGAGAATGAGAATTAATAGTGCAGCTACTACCAAAAAAAAAAATACATAACACATGTAAGCACGTTATTAATGCATAAACACTGCTTCAAGAACTTGCCTATTGATCTATACAAGTAAAAGTTTAAAATGTACAACTATCTGAAAGTAAACTTTGAAAGTAGATTAATGACTTAACTACACACTGTATGCATTCTCAGAAGAATCAGCTGCATGAACCTCATTATTACCTAGATCTTGCCTCTTCTAGAACATTGGAGGGGGACATTAACGGTTCACATCTCTCAGGGATCTTTGGAGTGGCACAACTACTGCCTTTCTGTTCAAAATAACACAAAGTCAACACCTCATATCTGGGATAAAAATTATATTTCTTGGCATAATTATACATGTATTGGTAAAGTAACTTTTTGCTATTAAACATTATATACAAATTTTTAAGGACATGTTGCTAAATTTGCCTCAGGCTAAAAATTTCACTGATGGTATACATAATCTTGTATTTTTACCCTTTGTTTTTTGGCCCTGGGTGTGGTTGTCCTGGTCGGGGTGTTGGTCCTGCTTGTTCTGTGAGTTTTCTTTCTCGTCGGTCCACTAAAGTCAGACAGATCACTATCTGTGTCACTGTCTGATGGCAGGAAAACCTCACTTTTTCCTACAGGTGAAAAGTCCACATTCTCGTCATAAGAAATAGTCCTGAAAATAAACAAGATATGCTTGTGAAATTCTTATATTTCATAGATATATTAAATGATTTAAATTAATTTATGGAAGCATTTTCATTGTAAATAGTATACATTAAACAGAAACACTTTTTTTCTTACTTGCTTCTTTTCCTCAGATTTCGAGAAGCTGGTGTTTCAGGTCGTGAGGAATCAAACTGCTGGGTCAGCCTTTTTCTGGCGGGCCTGTCAGTGCTCTCTGGGGTCTTGTTCCTGTGGGACTGGTACATGTTATCAGAGATCCTCTTAATTACCACCTTCTGAACCTTCTTCTGAGCCTTAGTGGCAGATTTAGGTTGGGTTTTAGTGTCATGAGCCGAGAAAGAAACTCTTCGGTTCAGGTGCCGAGGCTCGGTTCGGCTCAAATGAGCCAGTTCCGGTTTCTTCTGGGGGGTGAGTATCGATTTTAAGGGCATGGATTTATTGCTTGGTACACTAGAAACATCAGAGGATGCAGTTGATATTAGAGATATGGCATCACTGTCATCGTCATTCATTAACATAGAGGCTACATCCTGTGCTTCTATTCTCCGTCCCAAAAACTGACCAGTTGACTTTCTCCTGTCTATATAAACATGCAGTGTGTGAAAAATATGTTTATCCAAGCTCTTTCTTTTCACATATTTAAAAACTCTGCATTTAACAAAGATTTAGTAAGAGCAATGATTTCAAGAGTGTCTTACCTGGCAACTTCTTCACTTTTGGCACCAAAGAGGTGAGGACATCCGAGTCCACCTTGTTGTCATTACTGACTGGAATGACATTCAACATACTCTTTCTTTCTTGTAGTTGCCGAGCTGGAAGCCCTCCAAAAGATCTCCTTGTTTTGGGTCTCACATCTTCATTTTCTTTATACTCCTTTGAGTTTTTCTGTGATGGCTCTTTTCTTGGAGTTTTGTCTTTGACACCTTCCAGTTCTTGAAATTTTGTCCCATCAAATGTCTTACTAAACACATAAGTTTTTAACATGTTTTTTGACTGCTTTTCTTCTAAATCACCCTGAAGTACCTTTCAAAAGGATAAAGTCCACAGAATTAGATAATTTTGGTGACAAAATCTACATTTTCAAATCACTTAGATTGGCCCATTAAATGTTTAAGCATGTACTTACAAACATAGGACAGATAAAATCTTTAACTTTCAATACAGTTCCAATGTTTAATGGCCCAAAAAACTTACTTTGCATTTGCATAAAACAGTTTCAGGGTCTATTTCTCTTTGAACATTTCTGCTGACATTTAGGAATACTTCATTGGACTGTATTCTGCCATATTTCTTTTTACACCTTTTTAACATGGATTCTGTCATCTCGTCTTGTGTCCAATACCACTGTACCTCTGCAACATTCTGTTCACCTAAAATGGTACAGTGAAAAGAAAAAATTAAAATGTTCCGACAAGGAAAAAAAAATTAATTAGCCATTTACTGCAACAAAAGTTCCGTGAAACCTTGTTTCTTCAACTTACATCAATGTATATTCAACTTACTTCTATATTAACAACTTTTCAAACATATATATATCTTTTAATTGATCAGTGAATTAGACTCATGTGTTTCTAACATTTTGTTTGAAATGACATTGTTATATTATGAGTGATTACCATCAGAATAAAGGTCTTCAAGTTTGGCAACATATGCTGATTCTAAAGGATCTTCCTGAAAGTCATCATTGCTGCTAGCAATCAGTACAAAGTCTCCAATGCTGTATTGTTTCTGATTCAACTGAAATTGTCTGCAAATAAAAATTTTCCTTATATTAGTAATGGATTACTTTCAAAGTTAACACTCTGATTTGAGTCCTTCTGAGATAAACTGACATTTGAGTTATTATAACTAAATTATGGTCAACAAAAGAATAATGAACCCCCTCCTGGGAAGGAGTGATCTCAAGTTTTCTGTTTTCCCTTTGTCAAAGACATTGTCTAATCTCACTTCTCTTTAATATATACAATTACAAATAATATGAATAAAGTTTAAGATATTTATTTTTGGTCAAGAGATAGATGACAGTATTATCATTAAATTAAGATCAGGTCTGGTACAATTACTAGATTTAGCTACATAGCTTGATTTACCTACTGAGCTTTATTTACCTGAGGTAGCTTTATTTAGCTACCAAATGAAATCAATTTATTTCTATAAAAAAGCATTTTTATCAGAATGTGCAGAAAATCTCATTTTGATGCAGTGATCATTTTCAACTTTGAACTCATCTGAAAACAATTCATGAATTGATCACAATTGAAGAAACGTCTTTTTCTGCGCAATTGCAATCAAAGTTCTGAAAGTTTTGAGGCTATGTATGACAGTTAGAACAATTACTCCTTGAATGAAATGACAAAGAAGTCCAGTTCTGGTTAACATGTTAATAGGACGGTAATTATTCAGGTCCAGTACAATCACTAGATTTAGCTAGGAAGAATTACCTTTAGCTTTATTTACCTACCTCAGGTAGCTTTATCTAGCTATTTCAATGTAACTTTTCAAAAATTTTCTTTTTATTAAAATGAGACAAAAAATCGCAATTAAATACTATTAATATTGATACCCCCCGCTTGAAAAGCGGGAGGGTACATATTAATTGTTATGCCCTTCCGTCTGTCTGTTACGCTTTGGGGTACCCATTTCTTATTCCCAACTCCTCTCATACCACTGAATGAAATTTAATGAAACTTTCACAGAATTTATATTACATATTGCCATTGTGCACCTCCTATTTTACTTTTTGATCCAACACATATTTTGGGTTTAACACAACAAAACACAGACACTACCATTACATATATATATTCATATGGGAGGCGGGGGGTATCATTTAGTGAGCTCATTGCTCACAGTACATATAGTTTTACTAGGGATGTTAAAAAAAACAATCCAAAGCCATGCCTCACCACACCCAACATGCCCAATAGAGAGGACAGTTAACAATGGAATTGCATGTTTTGCTCCAAATTGTCCAAACTCCAAACGCAGCAATGTATAAACAATCTCTGCTTTGGATTGTTTTTTTTAAACCTCCCTAGTATAAATATCAATAGTCATTTGATTGCGATTTTTTGTCTCTTTTTAATAAAAAGAAAAAATTATTGTAGTTGTACTGGACCTGAAGATTCTTTGTAACATATATTGCTCAATTTAACACCCTTCAAGTTCAATACATGTTTACCTGTAGTGTTTTTCATGTGGTCTCCTCCTATCCTTCACAATACTACCATTTTCGGTCCATTTGAAATTTTTAGCATTTTTAACAGGAAAATATCGCCGAGAAGTCATTTTTCTCTTGTCTTTCTCTTCCCGCTGTTTTTCTTTCGGAACCCCTCACGCTTTGCACTGAAAAGACAAATCGATCAATATTATATTCGTACAAGTTAAATAAAACAAATACGAGACTTAGTTTGATTCATGATCTGCGTAATATTTTCAGCTTTATGAAAACTTTTTTTATATTTTTGATTTACGCAGCATCTAGCTTAATACTATGAATTTACAGAACATAACCCTCCCAATCCTAAATTAGGAAGTCCTCGAATTTTTGCGTAAAAAACAGAAAAGAAAATGGCGAACAGAACAGTAAAAGACGCTCATTCAGTAAAGGGGACAAATCCACAGTATTTGATCGAAAAAATAATAAGAACTCGCATATACGAGTGTAGATATTGGAAGGAAGAATGTTTTGCTTTAACAGGTATTGATTTTTTGCCTATATGTTATGATGTTAGAAAATTGGAGGAGATAATTCGGGACTCTTAAAGAACAAGCTTATTTTGAAATTTTAATTGAGCAAGTTTAAGTTAATTTTTGTTCCCAATGCACGTCTTCAGTTGCTTTAGAAATTTTGCTTTAGAAATTCTCTGTATAAGCTATTTATATCATACAAATAACGTCAGATAAAATAAATGCCAGGTTTACAGATACTGATATCAGATTCACTTCATAAAAATATTGAAAAAAATACCCTGTTTACAGCGGAGTTGCTTGTTGATAAGGCAATGGAATTGAAGTTCATTGGAGGGGTATATGGAGGAAATGTCAAACCATCACCGTTTCTCTGCTTAGTTCTTAAAATGCTGCAAATTCAACCGGAAAAAGACATAGTTGTGGAATTTATTAGGAATGAAAATTTCAAGTAAGACATATCGGAAATTATATGTTTATTTCTATTTCTGTGAGATAAGTCAATACAGTGTTAATACAATGTACTGAATGATGTTTATTCCTGACAGTGGTTTTCTGAATGTTGTAGGTATGTCAGGGCACTTGGAGCATTCTACATGAGACTGACAGGAACAACACTGGATTGTTTTAAATACCTAGAGCCACTCTACTATGATTACAGAAAGCTGAAGATGCAAAACAGAGATGGAGGTATCATACTGAAATACCTTGGTTATCCCTGACAGTGTTGCCAGAGAAATATGTCAAATTAATAACCAGTACAGTGTTCAGCTACAATTTTCATAGAGCATATTGACTGACTTTTTCCTAGGGGGCTTCCTATGCACATTTACTATTTCATTGATCACATATGTTATACAACTGGCATAATGAACCAGTTGATGACACATGTTGTTTACAAAACTCTAAACATACCCAAAACTAACTGGGAACACACATGCACACTGAAAACTGATATTTATGATACTAAGATATGCTTTATCCACAAATTTGAGCAATCACTGGCAAAAACTGAGATTCCTTTCACCCATAAATATACCTTTAAAATCTGAGATTTTAGAAACTTTTGTCAAATTTTTAAAAACTTTTCAAGGGAACTTTTTTTTCAACTTTTTATCAATGTATAATAACTACTTTACAAGTAAGATAAGAAATATTCAAATAAATGCCATGAAAAAAAATTCTGTGAGCAAACAATTCTCTAATCAAACTGATATTGTATAGTAAGATGAAATAGATTTTCAACCAATTCTGCAATTCCAACTTGGTACGAGAAAATGAAGTTTAAATTTCATTACAGTTGACTACAAAGGAACTAAAGTCAATCATATTATATCAATCTTTCAGAGGATAGATTTTTATGCCCCTGTAAAAGTAGATTTGGGGGCATCTAGTTTTTGGTCTTTCCCTCAATTTGTCTGCAATTTACTCAATTGATCTCTCTCTCTCTCTCTCTCTCTCTCTCTCTCTCTCTCTCATTTTTTTCTTTTTGTAAAACCATGGAAAAACAATACATTAAAAAAAAAATTTTAAAAAAAATTGTCTGCAATTGGCAAACTATGCATCATATAACTGAAGACTTGAAAATGTCCTTCTTAGGTAAGATTTCAGAGGAAATACATGTATATCACTATAGGAATCAGATTGTAGATTAGAGAATTTCTTCAATTGTTAAGGAAACCTGCAGTTGAAATAATATTTTTGTCATTTCAGGGTTTTATTTGATCCACATGGATGAGTTTATTGACACTTTATTGAGAGAGGAGCGTGTTTGTGACATCATTCTTCCCAGAATCCAAGTAAGAAACCAAGTATTTAATGGAGTTAGGCTTATTTGCCACTCCATAATAAGTTTTTATTAAGGAATGGAATATTTATACAATTTTAATATATGAGAATTTTTTGTTCACTTTCTTAAAAAAACAATTTTGCATGTCCTCAAATTCAAAAGTTGTGTTAATCCATTGTATTAGAGAACGGGAATAGTTGAATATGCATGGTAAGGTCAGAGGTTAGAGTTAGTATGTACCCTGCTTATATTTCTTAAAAGACGGTCTAATGCAATTGTTTTAACCAGAAAAAAAGTAACTTTCAGTCCTATTTGAGCCAAACTTGTATGGATATTGATCCACACTAACTAGTGACTAGAAAAGAATCCTGGTGTGAGATTTGCCTTACTTATAGATATTAATATTATTTGTCAAGGTTAATTCAGTAATCTTTGATTAGCTTTGTTTTATTAAACACATACATTTTATTTATACTGGTATTGCATTTCCTTGTTTTTAACTTTATAGAAACATTAAACAGGACTAAAAAAGCCTAGTCTACTGCTATTTAAACAAATACTAGTATTGTTATACCAGTGATTATCGGGTACTGAGATATATTTGTTATAGAAGTACACAATTTGTTCATCATACTATTGGTTCTGAGCTCGCTTTGTAATAGAAGTACACATATATTGATTATACATGTACTATTGATTGCTGATCTCTATTTGTTACAGAAGCGGCATGTTTTGGAGGAGAACAATGAGTTGGAGAGCCGAGTCAGTGCCCTCGATGAGGACCTAGAAGACATGGACACAGATGAGGAGGAGGCCATGGTACAATAATCTTACTGTCTCTTAAATACCATTACATAAGATACTCACATATGTTTATACAGATACAAGTTACTGTTCAACCTTAACCCTTGCCCAATGGACTTGAGTTACAAAAAGGAAAACTCTGCAGTATATTTCAAACTGTATGTAAAAATACTACTGAAAATTTCTAAATTGAATGATTTCATCTCAGATCTACAAAACTAGCAAAAGATTTCATATCTATCAAAATGAATTAGTAAATTATAAATGGATTCCTTGGTGAAGAATAAGTTGATGAAGTAGTGTTTTTTTTCATGTCCCAGGAAAGAAGCCCCTCACCAGTTGACAGAAGACATGGAGATAGAGGGTCACCTCCTAGGCACCGCCGCTCACCTTCACCCAGAAACAGGTACTCGGGGAATTTTCTTTGTGTAGCTATTTATAGGAAAAGTTTTATTGGCACACATTGCATATTGTTCCTTATCTTAACTTTAAATTTTAATCATCTAGGGATAGGGACAGGAGAAAGAGGTCAAGGTCAAGAGATCGGGAAAAGAGGAAGAGGTCAAGGTCACCCACAGGTAAGGTTTAGTTCTCTTTTCTTTGTAGGAGGTGCACATTACCACTATATAATCATGACTCATTACTGGTAATTTTTTCTTGTATTTCATGTGTGCCTTTATACGGCTGCATTTTATGATTAAGATTTGCCATTTCAACTCTTTCTTAATACATGTACATACACTATGTATCTTTGAGTTTTATTATAAATTCTTGCAGTGTTGGTCCAGCCATTAGTGTTTTTGATTTCACATGAATAAGACTTTTAAAATCCCAAATCTGCACAAGTTGTCTAAAAACAGACATGCATGTACATTTTTTACCTTATGACTAATAGAAGGGGCAATTTAGCTGTAATATAATGTAAATGTATTACATTTGGCGTGTATGATATTTGACAGAAATTCAATTTTCAACAAGTTAGCAAAGATTTGAATTAGCGCTGTCTGTATTTGCTAGTTATAAATGTATGATATACAAGACATTTAGCAATGTACTTGAATTAATAGCAGACTCTGCTTTCTGCCAGTATCGCTAAACAGAATACACTGCTACTATTTACCATTTTGAAGGGTAATGGTTTGTCACTGAAATGACACTTTTATTTTTTTCAGATAAAAGACACAGAGATGAGGAGTAAGTTGTTTTGTTCATTTGAATTGCAATGAAAATTTACATGATGCCCTGCAAGGAAACAAAATTCAAAAAAAAAAAATTTATCCCTAATATTTTTCTATCATTTCGAATTTGATATAATATGTACAAAAATTCAGATTGAGCTATGATGTATCACAAATCATATCCTAACTGCAATCCAACAATTTCTGTAATTAAGGTCCATGCTGACTAGTCAAACTTAAAGATCCTACATAAAATATGAAACATCTTTCATTATATTATATTTTCAGTCGAAAGAAAAGCAAGAAGCATCGTCACGAGCACAAAAGCCGAGACAAAGATCGGGACCGAGAGAAGCGCCACCATCGCAGTAGTCGTCATCACAAGGATGACAAGGATAGGGACAGAGACAAAGATAAGGGCGGGTCCAGATCCGAATCAAAGGCGGACCTTAGCATAGCAGAGACCAATGAACTCAGAGCATCCCTGGGACTACCACCCCTGAAATGACATGGAGTTTGTTGCTTTTTGCCATGTTGTGATATTTCGGAGAACTATGTTAAAGGAAATAAAACTTTGTGTCTAATAGTAAGCAGATCAACTTTTTATTGTTATGGAACAATTTAATCTTAAATAACATGTATGAAATGTTAAACTTCATAGGTTTTAACTGAAATAAAACAAACATCAAAATAATGGGAAACAATGTTTATCTTGTTGAATCATAAATATCAGTAACAAAAATGAAATGATTGCAAGAACTAGCGTTGTTGGATGCATTTCAAATATCAACAACCATATTATAACAACTTCTCACATGAATACTGAACCTTTTGGCTTAGTGTCTTGATACAGGTGCTCTACATTGATATGATGACACTTGTATACAATTAAAATTACACAAAGGTGAATGCCGATAATTACAATAAATATTATGGTAGCAAGACCAAGAATGCTACTACAACTACACCAATATGTTATTTTCACAAAATTTTAATTTTGTGTCCAAAGTTGTTTTTTTTTAACAGAACAAACTCCTCCTTGTCCGATGTAAGAAATACCAAAGATGAAAGGAACTCCAATGGTTCACTTTCTTTTTCTTGTAACAAATTTGTTCTGTAGATTGGCACAAAATACATGTGCTGATTGGGAGGGGGAGGGGGGCTTTCCACTCAAAGTAATTTTGTCAGTTGCACTGAGGAAAGCAGATCATGATTTGTCAGTTACACTGAGACAGAGGGGAGGATCTAACAAGAAGCTGTGGTGTGTTAGGACACAGGACTTGGAGGAGGTTGATGCAGTTTTTTAAGTTCCTGCTTGAGGTTTTGTGCCATTCTCTCTAGTCTCTTATTACCATGTTTCTTTACCCAGCCATCCACTTCCTGAAATGATATACAGAGAATTACTTTGTGACATGTATATACATAAACATTTTACATGTATTCCCAAGTTAAGGGATTTTTAACATGATTTTTATTATGTTTACCTCAAGAATCCTATGTTTTTTCCAGAAGAAATGATTTTTTATGACATCTGCAAACTCTGGTGGTGGATACTGAAGTTGACTGATCATTGCATACTTGATATTATTGTAACACACATCTGCAGATAAAAATGTTTTATTTCAAAATATTGCATTTTTTTTTTAAAAAGTTGTAAAAATTCTGTGCAGCGGTTTATGAAAAGTTGAGCTGACAATCTGTTCATCTCCATATTTAAGGTATGGCCAAAAATCTAAGTTGAAAAGTGCGAAAATTAACGGAAAAAATAAAGGAATCAGAATTTCCTGGTAATAGTACAAAGTTTGACCAAATTCTGTGCAACGGTTTATGAGGAGTTGCGCTGACAAACTGCTCATCCCTATATTCAAGATATGGCCAAAAATTTAAGCATAAAAGTGTGGAAATTCTCAGAAAAAATAAAGGAATCGGAATTTCCGGGTAATATGCTTATCCACAAATTGTGTCCTATATATCTGCAATGTTTGACAAAATTCTGTGCAGGAGGATTTATGAGGAATAGAGCTGACAAAAAAACAGGACTGACGGACTGACACACTGACTGAGGGACGGGTCAAAAACATTATACAGTACCTCCCGCAACTTGTTGCGTGGGGTATAAAAACAACTTGGAATCCTGCAGTGTCCTATAATGGTAAACTAAATGTTTTCTTTGACCTACCTTCATTATAATCGTCACTGTGCTTCCTCCCAGCATCAGTTCCAATCTCCTGCTCAAATCCAGGCTCATTGAAATACGGGTCAGGGACTAGGATTAAGGACTGGATAGAGACAAGCACCTGTTAAATAAAATTTTTCAATATCTAAACAATAGCAAAAAGAAGATGTCAAGAAGATGGGGGAGGGGGATAAGGCGGACGAAGTTCCAATAGGGCAACAGATATGAAGTGAAAAGTTAAATCTCAATTTTATCCAAATTTTATTTGGTATCTCAACTTATATTAATGTATATTTAATGTAAAATATCTACAATTTACAAAAATCTCACAAAGAATGAAGATATTTGCCTGTGAAAAAGCAAACACACACTAAAAAGAACAAAAACGATCATTTTCTCCTACTCTAACAAAATTTTTCAAAATGAGTGGGTCTTCACTCCATTTTTTTGAAAGATAATCCTAAAAGTTTGCAATAAAATATACATTTTTTAGTTTACAAAAACATGGAGCAAAGAGTACACTTTTATGACAAAACATTCACATCTTTCCAAGAAAAACTTATCAAGTCTATTAAGTCAAGGGTCATATCACAAACATGATTTAAATGCCCAAAATCATCATTGGTTAGCTTGTTTGTCTCAAAGCAGTATACATGTACTTCAGATTTTTATTGCTGGGGTTCAAATCCCACGAATACCATCTAATATTTTCATTAAAAAAAAAAAAAATTAAGGAGATTTTTTTCTCGCAGAAATGTTTTTTTTTTCCTAATAATTTCAAAAATGAGAAGTTATTTCAAATACTGTAAATGTATTATATTTGGCGTGTATGATATTTGGCGGAAATTCAATTTTCAACAAGTTAGCGTAGATTTGATTTAGTGCTGTCTGACTGTGCTCATTATAAATGTTAATATACAAGACATTTAGCGATGTACTTGAATTAGCGGTCTCTGCTTTCCGCCAAAATCGCTAAATAGAATACACCGCTAAATGTTATAGGTTTACAGTAATCAATTCACATATTAAATGTGTTTTTTTAAATATTTAACGCAATAGGCATTCTGCCTTGTTCCCCCATCTTTTTTGTACCATACATAATAGTGTAATGGTTCGGGCCATGGACATCGGCCTGGATAGCTCAATCGGTAGAGCACCTGACTGGAGATGCAGGGGTACCGGGTTCGATTCCCGGTCCAGCCATACATTTTCTCCTTTCCTATTACAGGTTTGGTGCCGTTGACCACCCCTGGAATTGCAGGTGAAAGTCCTGCCAGGGGCAATAAGAACTTGGGTTGTGTCTTCGAGGGCGAAGACAATTTAAGGAGGGAGGAATGTAATGGTTCGGGCCGTGGACATCGGCCTGGATAGCTCAATCGGTAGAGCACCTGACTGGAGATGCAGGGGTACCGGGTTCGATTCCCGGTCCAGCCATATATTTTCTCCTTTCCTATTACAATAGTATAGACCTTGTAGTCTAGAAACAAGCATGAAAGCCTTTTTTTTGGGGGGGGGGTGGGGCATGTCAATACCTGTAACAGAGTGGAGGTCTTTTCATTCCACTGCTCCCCCTTCTGTCCCTCCCAGGTACCCAGTAAGGACAGACAAACTTTACCACACCTGTAAAAGTAAAAAATATGAAATAGTACAATATTTGAGGAGGCAATCGTGCAATAAGATTATTTATCATATTGTTCATGTATATATTTTAACTCTATTGCTTTTTTCATTTGAAATTTCTATTTTATAAAGTTTGGGGTTTATTTATCTTTAGATATACGTGTAGTTCAGGGACAGAATTTTGCACACATTGTATGCACCAGTAATAGAAATTATGCTAAGAATTATTCATGTGGAATGGAGGTAAACACGTAAGAGAAACAAGATCAGAATGCATCAGTGCAATAACAAAACACATACGCATACAAGTTGGGATTGAATCGAACTTTGCCCCCTCCTGTGGTCTGTAGGTTGACGTGGGGTGGGATTTGAGGATACATGTGTGGAAAGTGAATGTCAAATATAAAACAACCTCCGGAATATGGTGTTCCTTCAGGTCTGAAAGAGAAAGTGGGCTTTCTTTCATTGGAAAAATCAAAACATTATAAGAGAATATGGAAGGGAAATGCACTTCCAAACAGAAAAAGAGTCAAAACTGCTGAGAACCTACCCTGTAATTAATGCTTTCATCAAAGTTAATTTGTCATCATCCTGAAAAGAAAGAGTAGATAATGTTCAGGGAAAATCATGGAATAATAATGTCAAATATTTCTTTGTTCTATTCCATTATCAATAAATCAGATATTTTTCTGTAATACTCACAGTTCTGACAAATATACTAGAAGATAATTCCAAGGGAAGAGAGGTGGAAAGAGAAGATAACTCTTGGGCAATCCGTAACACCTGTAAAACAGAAGCCACAGACTTAAATATTGCTCAATTTTTATCAAAAATTTATCAAAAACCCTTATCATGTTACAATTCATGTGTGATTATACATTGTATGTTAAATTCTCTCTTAACATACATCTCTGACAAGTGCTTTTTGTACATAATATGATGAAAGAAGATCAAAATAATTTAGATTTCCTAACCTGTTTTTGTAAGACATTCTGTGTGTGCTTGAAGTCTGATGCATAGTTGTGACAGCTTGTACCCTCCACTTCAAAAGAGAAAAAAATAGAAGTTTAACATAATTTCTCTGGTATAATAATATAAAAACATTTATCAGAGAGAATTTTACTTACAAGAAAATGATGCTGTTGCCAACTGTAGAGGCTGCAATGCTCGTTTATATTGTACTTCAGTGACTTGTGCCTGCTAATACAGTATGTATAAAGACAAAATTATTTTAGAGTTTACATAAACAATATAAAATATTCCTTTAATAAAAGTTAAGATAATATTTGTTGGCAGTAAACAAAATAATTTTAAAGTAAAATACACTAAGGCTTTCCCCCTTCATATCCTTTATGTAAACATATACATGTACATGTCTTCCATGGTTCAATTGTTAACAGTGATCTCTTAATTAAGGGCACTTTTTCTTCTTCATTTAGGACCTTTTATTTCCTCAGTTTGTTGTTGGCTTTTTTTTCCTTTAGGGTATTTTTTACCTGTTCAGTTGACACCTCCTCTTGTTTAGGGGAATTTTTGTCACTCTCTAACGATGATTGACTAGATGTTGTGGAGCTGTTAGATAATAATCCATCCAATTCCAGCATACCTGTACAACAGATTGTCAACATAAAGTTACACTCATAGGCATCAGAACCGTGGGGAGGGGGCAGGGATTTTCCACTGCCCCGTGAAGGGCCGAATATGGGCCCCATTCCCAATTGCAAAATCACTACATTTTCCCCAAAAATGAACAGCCTGTGTTTAATTTTTGAAAAAATCATGCAAAACAAATATGGCCAGGTTTGAACTCTGAATGAAATGAACATAATTTTTGGAGACTTGGCTAAAACTTTATAATAATGGATCTAGTTTCTGAAGTAAAGTTCTGAATAATGAAGTAAACAATCAATTTTAACTATCATTAGTGTTTATTTATTGAAATACATCTTGCTATAAAATTTCCCAAAAAGTTGTAAAAAGTCGTAAAATTCCCAATGGTAAGGGTCTGGACCCCGTATCCAAAATGGGGTGGAAAATCCAGGGGGGGGGGG
>PRKT01000443.1:399400-416156 GCA_003671525.1 Saccostrea glomerata | reverse complement strand
AATATTGATTCTTTTAAATTACGGTATTTCCATCCCCCTGTGATGTCATAAGTGTTTGCAAAAACTGTTATTAATTTAAATTAATGCCAAGTAGAGCAATTTAATTTTTATAAAAATCCTTTAAACAGGTGTAATGATAAATATTGTTTAAAAGTAAAAGAATTTTTATTAAAATGTTTATTTTCAATTTTTAATCAGTTATACAACCTTTTTAAAATATTGACAAGGGCAATAACGCCTTCTCATGTATCTTCGAAGAGGCATTTTCTTTTTTGTACTCATGTATTCCCCCGTAAACGAAGTTTTTATGCCCCCGTAAACGAAGTTTCGGGGGTATAGCCTATAGTTTTTGTCGTGTCCGTCTGTCTGTCTCTCTGTTTGTCCGTCTGTCCGCAAAAATTTAACCTTGCCCATAACTTTTGATTTAGTGGAACTACCTGTATGACTTTCATATTTCACATGTGTATTCTTTGTGACAAGACCGTTCTTTGGGTACCACCAAATTTGACATTGACCTTGGAGTTTGACCTACTTTTAAAATACAACCTTGACCATAATTTTTCAAGGGTTGGGACTAGAGCTTTCATACTTTACTTTTTTAGTCCTTGTGACAAGACCTTTTATTCGATATCAACAACTTAGACCTTGACCTTGGAGTTTGACCCATTTTAACACAAAAATCCAAACTTTTACTTTGGCCCTAATTTTCAAACGTTAGATAATAGGATTTTCATATTTCAAATACATGTATCAATTCCTTGTGGCAAGTCCTTTCATCTGAAACCAACAATTTTGACCTTTTGATCTTGACCTTGGAGATTTATGTCCTTACGAAAAAAAATTAACTTTGGAAGCTATATATGGCTTTAAATTCATATTTCACCTGAGTATTCCTTGTGACAAGACCTTCCTTTGGCCATGGTACCAACTTATTTACCTCTTGACCTTGGAGTTTAACACACGTTTGCAAAAAAAAATAACCCAACTTTAACCTGGGCTATAACTTTTGAATAGTTAGGCTATTATTTCATTGTGTATTCACCTTTTCATGGATGTAAACATTTTTACCACTTGACCGTGACCTTAGAGGTTGACCCACTTTTAAAAAAACTTAACCTGACCATAACATTTGAACAGTTAGTACTAGGTATGGCACGCCAAATTCACAAAAATGAGCTAAACAAAGTTTCAACTATAGTTAACTGACTGTTCACCATAGTTAAGCGTTAATCTATATTTTACATCTGTAAACCGTAGTTAACGCGATAATCTATATGTTTCTATGGCACGCCAAATTCACAAAAATGAGCTAAACATAGTTTCACAGTCGATAAACTAGGTTTATCGGTTGTAAACTATAGTTTACGGACTGTAAACTATAGTTAACAACGTTAATCTATATTTTACATCCGTAAACCATAGTTAACGCGATAATCTATGTTTCACAACCGTAAACTATACTTAACACTGAAAACAATCATTTGCGATTGCAAAACATAGATTATCTGATAAATACAATTTCACGATTTGTAAACTATGGTTTACAACTCATTAACTATAGTTTTCATCTGTAAAACTATATTTAACGGTTGTTAACTATAGTTTACGAATGCTAATCCAAATTTATCCGTCTATGGCACGCCAAATTCAAAAAAAAAACGTAGTTTCACAGTCGATAAAATAGGTTTATCGGTTGTAAACTTTAGTTTACGGACTGTAAACTATAGTTAAGAACGTTAATCTATATTTTACATCTGTAAAGTTTAGTTAACGCGATAATCTATGGTTCACAACCGTAAACTATACTTAACACCGAAAACAATCATTTGCGATTGCAAAACATAGATTATCTGATAAATACAATTTCACGATTTGTAAACTATGGTTTACAACTTTTAACTATAGTTAACATCTGATAAATAAACTATGATTAGCTCATTTTTGTGAATTTGGCGTGCTAAACATAGTTTCACAATTGATAAACTAGATTTATCGAGTGTAAACTATAGTTTACAAACCGTGAACTATAGTTTACAATTCGTTAATTTCATTTGTAAAACTATATTTAACGGTTGTTAACTATAGTTTACGAATGCTTATCTAAGTTTATCTGTCTGTAATAAAACGTTAACAATAGATTTTGTTGATTAACATAGATTCATGTCTGTAAACTATAATTTACGATCGTTAACTATAGTTAAGAGTTGTAAACCATAATTTACAATCGTGAAACTGTATTTATCAGATAATCTATGTTTTGCAATCGCAAATGATTGTTTTCAGTGTTAAGTATAGTTTACGGTTGTGAAACATAGATTATCGCGTTAACTATACTTTACAGATGTAAAATAAAGATTAACGTTGTTAACTATAGTTTACAGTCCGTAAACTATAGTTTACAACCGATAAACCTATTTTATCGACTGTGAAACTACGGGGTTTTTTTTGTGAATTTGGCGTGCCATAGACGGCTAAATTTGGATTAGCATTCGTAAACTATAGTTAACAACCGTTAAATATAGTTTTACAGATGAAAACTATAGTTAATGAGTTGTAAACTATAGTTCACGGTTTGTAAACTAGTTTACAGTCGATAAACCTAGTTTATCAACTGTGAAACTATGTTTACCTCATTTTTGTGAATTTGGTGTGCCATAACTAGGGCTTTCACAATTAACAGATATATACCTTGTGACAAGACCTTCCTTAATATAGTAACAGTTTTTACCTTGGTTTGGCAGTTTGATATACTTTCAAAATACTTTTAACCTTGGCCATATCTTTAAACAGTTAAAACAATTGTTGCCTGGACTTTTATATTCCATATCAGTTAAATTTCTTATGACAATGCCTTACCCTTGGTACCATTTATTTTTTACCCTTGGACCTTGACTTTGAAGTATAACCCACTTAAAAAAAACTTCAACCTTGGCCATAACTTTTGAATTGCTTGCGCTTGGAACCTCATATTTCAAACGTATTTACCTTGAAACAAGTTATTATGCCCCCGTAAACGAAGTTCCGGGGGTATATAGTTTTTGTCGTATCCGTCCGTCCGTCTGTCTGTCTGTCTGTTTGTCCGCAAAAACTTTAACCTTGCCGATAACCATGATTAAGTGGAGCTATGTATTTAATTTGTGTATTCCTTGTGACAAGACCTTTCTTTCGGTACCACAAAAATTTCAAACTTTTACTTCGGCCATATATTGGACAGTAGATACAAGAACATTTACACTTCACATGTGTATTTTTTGTGGAAAGACCTTTCATTGGTTACCACCAACATTGATCTTATGACCTTGGAGATTACCGTACTTATAAAAAAAACTTTAACCTTACCAATAACTTTTGAACGGTAAGGGCTAGGGCTTTCATACTTCTCATCTGCAATTCTTGTTAGAAGACCCTTCACTGGATACCAAGAACTTTGACCTTGACCTTTGAGTTTGATCTACTTAAAAAAACTTGACAATATCTTTTTTAAGGGTTAGAGCTAGTGCTTTAAAACTTTATTTATTGAATCCTTGTGACAATACCTTTCATTTGATATAAAGACCTTTGACTCTTTGAACTTGTAGTTTGACCTACTTTTAACAAATTTTAACCTTGGCCATATCATTTGAACGGTTAGGGCTAGGGCTTCCATTCTTCACATATGTATTCTTTGTGGCAAGACCGTTTATCAGATGCCAATTATCTTGACTTTTTTACTTTGACCTTGGAGATTTCTTTACTTATGAAAAACTTTAACCTTGGCAATAACTTTTGAACGGTTAGATCTAGGGCTTCCCCACTACACATATGTATTCTTTGTGGCAAGACCTTTTATTGGATACCAATAACCTTGAACTTTTGACCTTGGCATAAGAGATTTTTGGACTTATGAAAAACATTAACCTTGGCAATAACTTTTTATCGATAAGGGCTAGTGCGTTCATACTTCACATCTGCTGGTTCGTTCGCCAATTCAAATCTCTCACCCTCTAAATTTGCAGATTCTTGCGATATTTTAATTCAAATATGAAATATGCCAAAATCTATAAGGATAAGCCTGGATCTGTGTCTGTATCTTCTAATTAACTAAAGTTTCTACACGGTTTAGCTAGTGACATATTTATATGCATTGCAAAATTTCATGCTTGTCCGTTCTTGGAACATCATTTAAAAGCCTTTAAAAGTTTGTAAGCATCATTTTTACGATAAAATTAATTATTTTCGCAGATACATGCATCCTAAGCTAACAATGCACATGGAATTCTGATATTACTTTGGCGTTCGGATTATGATTATGTAACCTCTTGGCAACGCGTATATTCATACTATTTAAATCGGGCTCGATGTTTTGAAATTATTAGCTCCAATGGCTGCAAAGCAAACAGAGTTGACAGACGAAGGGAAAGATGATGGAGATGAGGTAAAATAAGCTTTATTTTTAACGTTGTCAAAATCATAAGTTGTTTCTAATGATTATATTGTTGTTTTATTGGGTATAAATGTATTTTATACTGCGTTTCCTTTTTGTTCTTCAAAAACTTGATGAAACATGTTGCACTACATGGCATAGTGTTTGGAAATACTCATTCCAAAATATTTCTTTTCTTTTTCTTCAATACCTGCATTTATTGTTGTATTCATTCTAATAGTCTTGAATTCCTGTTTTCTGTATATTTATGCACCCTCTGTGAATTTGACTAAGCCTAAGGGGGCGTCACAGATACTTGGTATCTTGGTTTTTAAATATGTGTAGATATACCTAATTGGTAAGACCCAAAAGAGCTAAAGTAAGGTATGCAGGCTCAATAGGCCTAATGATGCCTACTTCACCTGCCTATTTACATCGCTTGCTCTTTGAAAACAATGCTGCATTTATCACATCTCCCACACTACACATCTCAGAACATTTCATAGGTTCCTTTGCTTATGGTAAAAATCCTCACAGCATGCATATCATTGGTATTTCATGATTTTAACACCTTTTCAAGCCATGCTTCAACATCCAGAAGAAAGCATAAATTGTAAAACCTGATTTAAATGACCATTTAATGTAATGGCATGGTGGAATATTTCTAAAAATTGGAAACTTAGATATATCATTTACATCCATTTTTTTTCTGAATCTTGTTTAAAGCTATAAGACAGTACCAGCTAAATCACATTTTATTCTGAACAGTATTTTTATTAACTTGTATTTGAATTACAAGACTTGGATTGAAAGAATGCATGCTTTGTAGGAGTATTATGTTGATGGTGTGACCATTAGGGCGAGCACATATACTTACTCAGTTTTAATTTAGACTGGGCTCGTCAAACCAGACATTTGGTGTGTCTAGAGGTGTAAGTTGCATTAACAAAGGGAAACCTAAATATTGCCGACTTTAAATGAAGAACATTTTATGTACTAGTTATCTGCAATATATCCTTTAAATCGAATCAAGTTAAGTTTATGTTTAACTTTTTCTTATTATTATCGTACATGTAAGAACACTTAGAACATAGCTTAAGAAGCAATGCATTGTGGGTCCAGAAGTAATTGTGGGAAAAAAATTGTTTGGATCAATGTATAAGTCCCAATCTTCTCTTCAACTGACATTCAGTAATAATTACTTTTACCAAAACTGATTTAAATCATTTAAATTCTAGTAGATGTAAGTCTTTTCATTGACAAACTTATGTCAATGATGATCTTTTCTGATGAAGAATTTTATTTGCTGGAATAAGCTTATCTCAATGGAATCAATTTAACAGAATTAATACCTAATATTCTTGTTTGTTTTTTTTTCATTTGCTTAAAAAAAATAATTGATTGTTACATCATGGATAATCACAAACACATTTAAATACAGCTTATGAATTGTCTTTTGACACCCGTATGAAATTTTATAAAACAGTGAAGCTCCATCTTCAGTTGACACTTTGAACAGAATTAGATTAAAAATAGAGCAAAGTGGGAGGCTTGGTGATTGTCTAATTCAGTTAAATCAGCTGAAGTAGTGGGTGAAATCTGTGGAAACTCATGTTTAAGAATGGACTGAAATCATCTTATAAGAATAATTTTTGTCAATTCAAATGCATTGCTCTTTACATGTAGAAGATCTACCTTCATTTACTAAATTGACACTATGCCAATGAAAATATTGATGAAAGGTAGATTAAAGTGTACACTAAAGAGAACAGGTGTTTTAAAAAAGTAGGTCATATTGATATTCATAACATATCTAGATCAGTATATTAATTAATTATATTTATCTATAGAGTATGACTACATATTTTGAAACTTTTCAATATAAATTGACTCAAATGACTTCTGTAATATAAACAAATTGCAGATTAAAAAAAGATACTGTGAAATCAATAATTTTCATGGCCAATTTTTGTGATTTTCAAGGTGTGAAGAGACCCACAAATTTATTATCCACCATGAAATGGAATTTTTTACACATATTACTACCAAACAGTTTTTCAGATTTCAAAAAAAAATCTTTGAAGTTTTCAATTACTGGCAGTACAGAAGTATCAAGGAGCATTGACTAAAATAGAAAAAGTCAGGAAGTTCTTCACAACAAGATCCATAATTTGTTTGTGTATCTGTTTTCAATTTGATGAAGAGTATAGCCACAAGTTAACTACAAGTAGACTAATCTATTAAATTCTTTATAGAAAATAGAAATTATGATACATCTGAATAGATGTTTTAAAAGCTTCCAAATGTAAAGAGTTTCCAAGATTTTGAATTCTTTAAGTCTAAAAACCTCAAATCTTGCAAGTCCAATTGCATCTTCTCTTTTACATTACAATAAGCTCACACCAGTGGAGCTACAGTCTCATCAGAGACTTTTGGTGAGTGCATCATAATGTGAAATAATATATTTTCATTTTTAGACAGAAACTTTTTTTAAGTAGTGCATCTAAGTAGCATAATTTTATTTTGTATATAGCTAGCTAGTATTCACTTGTGTGTCGTCATGTTCTGCCAGTAATATATCCACACAGCCCTGCATTGTCATACTGACACAAAAATCAAAACAATTGTCAATTATATTGAAATTTTCAAATGTCAGACCTAGCATCATGACCAGCCACTTAGATAATGCCTTCCTGAACATTCTAAAATAGGTCAACTTCGTGATGTGTTTGATAAATGTATCATTTGTTTCTATTTATAGGAATTTGAAGATGCAACGGAAACAATACCATTGTAGGTTGATTTTTTGATCTGATAACAGTTTAATCATTTAATGTTTGTGTTACAATTACTTTATACAAAGTAAATACATTGTAATCATTATTGAAGACTGATTTTATTAAATGCTATATATATCTCATTCTATTGCCTTATTTCTCAGGCCTGATGATTGGACGCTATCCACCATGATTGACCAGACAAGAATGGCCTTACATCTGTTCCTCAACAACAGATTCTCAGAGGCCAAAAACCGAATGGAACCATTGTGAGAAAATTCCTCATTAAAGAAAAATAAAAGCTGCATAAATTTTTTTTTGAAATTCAATTAAGTTTTGCGACAAAAAGACAGCTGTAAATTCTCTACAGAAATTCCTCCAACCAAATATTTTCTACTGTATATGTTAATCTGAAATGTGCAACTATTTCTAATCTTTATTTTTAATAGTGCTGACAGAAGTATGTACCATGCTCTGGGTTACAGTACCATTCTGTATATACAGGCTGTTATGACCTTTGATATGGTGAGTGTGATGATTAAGGAAGACCAACATAGTTCACTGACAAATACATAATTTGTTTGTTTTAACTTTGACATAGTTACAACAATATGTTCATTTTCTAAAATTTTCAGCAAGATATAGATCAAGCTATTCAAGCTCTAAAGAAAGCCATAGCTGTGTGTGATCGATATAGACACAAGTTCTCCATGCTAGAAAGTTTGTCCAAGTCCAGATCTAGGGCTATTTATAATGATCTCACGGAAGGTAATACACTATAGACTTGTTCTATTCTAACCATGTATCAAAAGAACAGCATAAAAAAATGTTATCTGAATTTCACTGGATTAATTTTGAAATAGTGAACCTATGAGGATTTTAGTGTAGGGATCTTTTAATTGTTGTTTGAAATCTTATCGATTTGAACAAAAGTATTTTTAACATCAATACAGTGTAATATTGATGTTTCAAGTGAAAAAATTATTATTATGTCATTGCATGTATATAACATCCTCTTCTTTCCTCAGAGGAAATCCATGCTGAACTTTGTTATGCTGAATGTCTACTCCTTCGAGCTTTGCTGTCATTTGTTCAAGATGAAAATTTATTGAGCTTTGTCAAAGGAGGACTGAAAATAAGAGAATGTTATAAAATTTATAAGTAAGTTAAGCAAAAGTTATGAGTTAAACAACAGTTATAAGCATTATAATATAAAGTAAAAAAAGCAGAAGTTAAAAAATATAAGTACCTGATAAACTAAACAAAATTTAAGAATTCAGTTCAGCATAATTCACAAGTTGTACAGTAACATCATTTCCTGGCAATTAAGACATTGTATTAAATCAAGATAGTATTTGTATTTTTAACCTTTTTAGAGAATGTAATAAAATGATGGAAAGACCAAAGTTCACAGAAGAGAAACAAAAGACACATTTTGCAACAGGTGTAAAGATGGGTGTTGGAACTTTTAATCTAGTGAGTGTATAATTAACATTGTCAAACCAACCCTATCAACTAGTGTATGTGAGAACCTTTAATGTGGAGAAAGTACCATTTAGAAATTTATGACAAATATTATGTGTATAACATCATTATATATGATTGTTATAGTGATCTTACCATTTATAGATAATATGATCATATTATATTGGAAAAAGAAAAAAACAAAACAAAAACTGCTCTCTGTTTTTTGGTGTTCATGCATTTACCCAGTATATTGACTTCTATTTCCAGATGATCTCACTGTTACCTAGTAAAATTCTCAAGCTCCTTGAATTTGTTGGTTTCTCTGGAAATAAGGTTAGAATAAAGTCGAGAACAAGTTTCTTACTTTCCAGTGAAGGGATTAAAGCCATATGAATAGAAACTGTAGATTGGAGAAATTTGTAAAGAAGGCATTGGCAAAATTAAAGCTTTGTAACTCTCCTTCTTGAGTAGATTTTGTAAATTCTTAATATTCTTTTACAGATGTATGGGTTGAAATGTTTATCCGAAGGCAGCTATGACCTTGCTAGTCTACGAGGCCCACTGTGTTCTATAATAATGATGGCATACCACACTGTTGTCTGTTATATCTTGGGTCAGTGGCTTCCAGTTAAATATCCTGATCCTTTCATATTTTGTCAAATTACCAGGATATTTTCATGGTTTTACTAATATCTGCTGAGATTATGTTTTTGACATAAACATTTGAGTTTACTAAAGATTATACCAACTGTAAATCCATGAACATGCAGACATATTTTTTTCATCTGTTGCAACAGACAAATGTGAATCTATTAGTTGTGTTACACCTTTGAAAAATATCAGTGTGATAAATAAGTCAAAATTTAAGAATTAAGAGAGATTAATTGTAATACATGTACATGTATAGATATGGAGATTGTACATGATTGTATATTTTGAAATCTTACCTAAATATCTATGTTAGAATTAGACTATTTTGAATGTATCATGCTTAAAATACATCAAAGAAATGATTTATAATATTAAAATTCTTCATTTGCAGGACTTGCAGATGGTGACATCAATTATGCATCAGAATTGTTAAAACCCTGTCTGGAACAGTACCCCAAGGTAATACATGTAGAGACATTTAAATCAAATTACAAAACTTAATTCACATCCATACAATTTAGTTTTGATTGATAACAGAAAAAAAAATTGATATGATAATTATTCCATAGAGTAGAATTCCAGTGGTGAATAACCACACTTAGCTGTTGTCTATGACAAGGTTTCATGGCATTATCAAACATCAAAGAACAGTGAGCACATACATTGTAAAATACAATTTTCATCACTTAGTTTATGAATCTTGTTGTTTTTAACAGGGTGCACTGTTCCTGTTTTTTGCTGGGAGGATTGAGGAAGTGAGAGGGAACATTAATCAGGTGAGTGGGATAGATACTTTGAAGCGATGTCAAAATGTAAGAACTAAAGCATGTCATGATTTGTTCAAGTACCCACAGAGCATTAAAAATCATGGCAAAAGAGCAATTGAAAGAATTTAACAATTATGTAAGAATATGCACTATTGTGATGTTTCTTTTTTTTTTCTGGAATTAAGATACAAATGTTTACTTGTAGGCCATTGTAAAATTTGAGGAATCCATAGAATGCCAACAAGAATGGAGACAGTTCCACCATTTAGGTTACTGGGAACTCATGTGGTGTCACTGGTGTGTACTAATTAATATCTTTAAAAAAATTGTTGATATTTCGTAAGCAAAAAAAAAAGCTAATAGGAAACATAAAAAAAATTATCTTGTGATTTTATTTTTACAACAGTTTTAAAGGAGACTGGTTGATGGCAATGAAATATGCAGAAAAGTTGTGTAAGGAAAGTCGTTGGAGTAAGGCAACGTATACGTACCAGAAGGCGTCATTCCTCTTGATGTGTGACGACCAGACAGAGGAAACAAAGGAACACATCAATTTACTCTTCAAGTAAATATTCTGTTTATAGAGTATTTTGTTGCTAGGTCCATTTGTACTGGACATGACAAGATATGCACTAAGACTTTCATTTATTTGAATGGATGGAATAGCATATACATGTATAGAGAATCAATCTTGAATCATTAGTTAGATTTTAAGGCTTGATAAACTGAATTGGTCTTTTCTTTCCAGAGATGTTCCAAGATTAAAGCAGAGAATTGCTGGGAAATCTATACCAATAGAGAAATTTTCTGTCCACAAAGTCAAAAGAATCCTTGAACACAAAACTGCCATTGTTTTACCAGCATTGGTAAGAGCTGTCAAAGCAAACACTTCAGCAAACTTTCCAAAAACTACATGTACTACATGTACCGGTATATAATGAATTGAAATCTCACTGTCATGGTCTTGTTAACATTTTAGGAACTGGTTTATGTATGGAATGGATTTAGTATCTTAGGGAAAAAAGAAGAATTAGTAGATCCTGTATTGACTATTGTAGAGAGTACAATAAATGACATTCTAAAGGGTTCTGGTAAGTATGATCATTTACAACATATATGAATCAGTAATGAATCAGTAATATAGTGTTAAAATCTGCCTAACATGTTACAAAAAGGGATGGCTTTAAAGGTTTCTATATTTACTGTTACCTACATAAAATAAAAAAAAATACATAACACTATACTTGGCTTGAATCATTAGGTCCGTACATCAAAATGTGGTTGCCCTATATAATAATGCACCATCTATCCTGTCCATTGTTTCCTACTAGTTGGAGGATAATTGGAGGAAATTTTCATTGTAGGTCTGAACATAATGAACTCTTTACAGCAACAGATTTATTATTTCTTGTTAATCTTAACAGAAACAGATCCATTTTATCATGACAACTATTCCTTAGCCATTCTTCTGAAGGGGGCATGTTTAAAATGTAAGGGTCAATACCTACAGGCAGAACAGTGCTTCAAAGAAGTCCTGCAAAGGTAAGAAGCTTTATAACAAAAAATCAGAGGGCAAAAAAGGATTTAGTATCAGACATATAAGATTTAGTATTAGACATACTGTAAACCAACTTCTATTCGCAACAACTTTATTTCGCAATTTACCAGGGGTAAACTAGTTCGAAACAATTAATTTTAGTGATCAAGCCTTTTGGGGTCTGTTCTGAATAGACTCAGAGACTTTAAGGACCAATTCACATCCAGAAATGTTCACAATAACGAGGCTCTTGCGAACCTTCCGAAAATTTCTCGAACATGAATAAGCGTTGGTTTACAGTATAAGATTTAGCACCTGACATATGATATAGATATTGAAAATTGATTGCAAATGTTCCACTATTATTTTAAGAATATGACACAGTGTTCACCAGTATTTGTATATAATACATTAAGTAATACATGTATGTCTTTAATAATCTCTAAGTTGTATAGATCATCATAATTCTTCTCCACTCAGTTTCTTTTGGTGCTCTGTCACATTGCAGGGAAAAACTGATAAAACATGACACCTACCTGGTACCCTACACTACAGTAGAACTGGCTCTGCTGAACCTGAAACTGGGTGACAAGGCACAGGCTCTACAATACCTAGACCAGGCTAAGTAAGCTTTTCTCTCTCTCTCTCTTTTTTTTTTTTTGCTCTTTGAACATACATAGTAGTAAAAAATCATGATCCAATATAAAATACTGTAGAACATCAGTATATCATACTCTGATATCTCAAATACCATGGATATATCCAAGTGAATTGGTAGTCCATCTGTTTATATATTCCTAAATGTTTTTAGTATTTTAGCTACAAAGGTTTGACTGCATGTTGTATTGAATTCAGGTGTCACTAGTATGTAATGAATATTTGTATGAAGTTAACTAACATTCAATTTTTTTTCTAGGAAAAATTACAAAGGCTATCTGTTAGAGTCCAGACTACACTTTAGAATCCATGCTGTCAGGCTTCAGCTGAATGGTTCCAATAATGGCAGTGTGCCAGTAGAAAATGACCTGGACTCCAATCTAGTTCTGACAGAAGAATCAAATACCACTGATGTACCAAAGGACGAGGACGCTCCTTCAGTGTCCACAAAGCTATAACAGGGATAGCTGTCTGTTAGATAGTATTAATTGTTTGACTAGTCTCCGCTGGACCTGTGACAGTTCAGATTACTCATCTTTTAGTGTTCATTGAATTTGTCATAATAAGAGTCCTTTTCATTTTTAATTTTAAAACCATTCCCAAAAGTAAATCTAAAATTAGAGACTGTGATATCTTTATCCTTTGAGACACATTCCACTGTGATCTCCATGTTTTTGACAATGTGTTAGAGTAGAAATGATTTTTTTTTTTTTAAACAAAGTTTGTTTTGAGTCATCATTAGAACCCCACTTATTTAATTGAAATTTTATAAAATCATCCTTAATGAAGAAATTTGGGGATCCATTGCTAAATTTGCATACTAAAAATTAAGAAAAACATTCAATACTTCTGTCAACTATGATTCTTTAATTCCTTAACTTGGTTTAAAAAAATAGTAGAATAGGTAAAAATTTGTAATTCTCATGCCCCTGTAATAAAAGATTGGTGTGTATATAGATTTTGCCTTGTCTGTCTGTTTGTCCACAAAAACTTAAACATTGGGCATAATTTTAGATTGGGTGGGGCTATGGCTTGAATATTTCACAGATGGAATCCTTGTCACCTTTCTTTGGATACCAACAATTTTTACCTTTTGGCCTTGACCTTGGAGTTTGCCTTGCATTTGAGAAACTTCAACCCTCGCCGTGGGCGTCAATGTTTCACTAACACATCCTGTTTTTATGTTTTTGCCTAAAACAATTAAGCCATGGGATTTTATGATTCTTTGGAATGGACACCCAAGTTTTTGGCTTGTGACAATGACATATTAATTTGAATACATTTCTTACTAACTGGAATTAATTTACATTGATTGAGTAAGTGAGCATAGTGGTCCAAAATGTTTTTTTTTCTGTATATTTAAGTTTACTGGTGCAAACTTTTTATTAGTCTATAACTCTACATTGAATCTTTGTTCCTGTGTTTAATTATTATTTTCAGAGTTTATTATGTATCTGTTTAAAGTTACAGTTCCATTTCAGATTTTTTACAAAGGTTTGCTCATTTGTAAGTACATGTACAATGTTTGTTGATCTCTGCAGCATTATAACCTTTTGGATTTTCTTATTTAACTGAAAAAATAATAATGCAAAAAATCAAATCTGTTTCAAGTATAAATTGAATTGTTGAAACTTGAAAAGAAATTAAATATCTGTTCTCGTGTAGACATTTATATGTTAACAAAATCAGCATTATATTAACATGTACAATTTTTACTTTCTTTTTTTTTTTTTTTTCATTTGTTGCTGTTATATTTATTTATTTATGATATTCATTATCCTAGAGATAATCAGACTGCTGATAGCATTTTATATGAATTCTTATTGTATAAAATTTACCTTGAAACCAGATTTTGTTCTTTATTTTTATAGCTCTACTTGTCCTGAGTCATATGAGCTTTGGCATTGGCAATGTGCCTGGTGTTTGTTTGTATATAATTTTTATGTTTTCCACCTACATTTTTGTTCCCATGTCAATTAAACTCAATACACAAATAGGCTACAGGTAGATATGTAAGGATATATCAGTGATTTCAAAGAATTATGTTGCCTTGGTTATACAATGATCAATTTTTGTATTCTTCTAAAATGCTGGTTTTTGTACAGTTTTGGTTTAAAAGAATACAACAAAATCAGAATTATTAAAAATGATTGTTTGCAACTGTTTACCAAAATGAAATCTGTGAAATTTATCAAATTAATATACTGTAAACCAACTTTTATTTGCGTGCGAGAAATTCTCGCTACGTTGGCGAGTGCTTTGTCATCGCGAATATTTCTCGCCGCGAATGGGTCCTTAAAGTCTCTTTTTCTACTAAAACAGTTCCAAAAAGGCTTGATCGCGAAAATAAATCGTCCCTAACTAGTTTACTCTCCGTAAATCGCGAAATAAAGTCGTCGCGAATAAAAGTTGGTTTACAGTATTTTCTAACATTGGTCCGATTTCAATGAAACTTGGCATACAATAAGGATACATCCAAAGCACAATCAATTTTTCTCATCTTTTGAAAAGACATTTACATAATCATGATAAAGAAAATAATTTGTGATTTTTTTTTAAAACTGCTATTTTATAATTAGTTCAAACTAGTAGAGCATCTCATCTGAGTCATACAGTTCTTTATAGTAATTTAAAAATCATGAGATATATTTAAAAAAATTATTAAAGACTTTTTCAAGTTTTGAATGTTATTATTCTTGACAAGGTCACAAATGCATGCGTTTGACTTTCAGGTGAAAATAGTGCCATATTGGTTATTAGAAGTTGGGTTGTCACTTGTGTCTTTTAAGGGAATTACTATTTCAGGAGCAATTAAAAATTTGGTGCCCATAACCACCCCCTAGACTTTCAGGTGAAAATACGGACATGGGTTATCAGAATTTGGGTTGCGTCTTTTAGGGGAATTACTATTTAAGGAGCAATTAAAAATTTGGTGCCATTAATCACCCCCTAGACTTGCAGGTGAAAATGGTGACTTGGGTTATAAGAAGTTGGGTTGTCTTTTAGGGGAAATACTATTTACAGAGCAATTAACGAAAAAGTTTGGTCTTTGGATATCTCGTCCTGAGTAGCACGATTGGTAGACTAGGTAGAACACTTGACTGGTCCAGCTATACATTTGTTTCCTTCCTTGTTATGTTTGATGTCATGACTATGCTATTGATGTGAAAGGTAAAAGACTTGCCAGAGAAGAATCTGGGTTGGTGTCTTGAAAGCAAAGACTTTTAAAAAGAGTAGGAATGTGGGAACTGGTTCAATTGCTGGTGGACAGATAAGTAGTTGGTAGAGCACCTGACTAGAGATTCTGGGGGCATGGTTCGAATTCCACTTTAGTCCATTGCTATTTACTCCTCTCCTCTTCCATTTGGTGCCATGCTATGCTCTAGAAGTGATAGGTGAAAGACCTGCCAGGAAAGAGCTTGCATTGAGCTATTGATTAGAACACTGTCCTTGTTCATTTTATTTACTGGTAAAATGATTCATGGATTGCAAAACAATTACTCTTCGCATGAATTTTAAACTGACAATTCTCATAATGTGTAATGAAAAATAGTTAGCTTAAAGTAGTCATTGACAAAGATATATGTTGGTGGATTTATGTGACCCATGATATCCAGGAAACAATGGTTCCTGAGGAACAATGATGATTCCAGGGTAGATGAAAATCCACGGATTAAACCAGTTTAAAAAAAAGAAAAAAAAAAGTGTTTTTATTTTCAATATTGTATTTATTGTGTAAAATTCAATACTGTTGGGTTAACCTTGTCCTATAAAAAAAAATACCTCCCCAAAAGTACATGTGTAAGTACATACATGTATGTTCAAAGCTGGAGAATAACAATTTATAAACTAATTGAAAAAGCCACATTTGGGGGAAAATCATGTTTAAATCTATTCAGCATGAAAAGGTAAAGAAAGAAATTTAGAGGAGCTATGGTGTTTCCGTTTAGTATTATAAAAGTAAGTAATAGAAACCAAAAAATACATTTTGTAAAATAACAAAATACAGAAAGAATCTGTATATAAAAAAAAAATTGTATGGAGAGATTACATATAATACAGAGGATATGGTGGTCTCCATTAGTAATAACCAACATCAGGTATTCACCATGTTCACTATATAAAAAGATTTTAACAAAAATAAGAAAGCAAAAAACAAAAAAAAATTCATTCAAATAAATAGAAATTCTCGCAGAATCATAATAATTACTTGAAGCATTCATTATCAGAGTAGAATATTGTGATATATTTTTTTAATTTGTTTAATAACTAGTATTATATGAATTATATTATGGTTTTTTGAAATTACATGAATTCTTGTGAGCTTATTTAATTAGGTTACATGTGATACACAAGTCTTTCAATAATACAGAAATATATGTGCCACACACTCAGATGAGTATCAAATTAGATGCACTATAACTACTGGACTCACAATTTCATACCCCTGGCATCAAAATGAGTATAATGGAGTATAGTGCCCTTGTGCAACCCCCCC
>PRKT01000443.1:364233-398985 GCA_003671525.1 Saccostrea glomerata | reverse complement strand
CCACACACACACAATTTTTATTCTGAATTAAAAGATATTAAGAGTTTCTCATAGCAAAACATGGACACTACCATTCTATCTAGGTGTATCCATTTCTTATCTGCAACTCCTTCTATACCACTGAATTAAATTCAACATTTTTTTTTTATTATTGGTTCAATTTAGCACCTCCAATTTTTCATTTTGATATTTTGGGTTTCCCAAAGCCAAACTTGGACACTGCTATTCTTTCTATAACATTTGGGCTACACCTCTCATCATAATAAGAAACTCCTCTTTTATCACTAGTTAAAATAAAATGAGATATTTAATTAAATCTTATTACAAAATGACAGTGTGCACCTTCTATTCTATGTTCTGTTCTGACATAATTGAGATTTCCAATGCAAAAAAAGGATTTGGCATCATTCTATGGAAACTGTGGGTATATTCATTTGAGGGCACAGTGCTTACACTACCTCTAGTTTCTTATTGTCTTCAATTGAGGAGCATGTCTTTAGCCTAACTTAAATCTTTTACAATCAAGGATGGTTTGTGAAAGTTTGGTGAAAATTTAATCATTACCGGGTAAGTCTGAAACAGAAATAAAAATGTATCTGTAGACAGTTAAAGGACTTACAATGGACAATTTTTGAACAAAAAAGATCCAACTATTATGACTAGTATCCAATGGTTTAACAGGTATACATGTATACCCATAATACATATCATGACAAGTATTATATGATTCACAAAACTACAATCAAACATCTCTGAGTATACGTCTAGGATTTCCTTTCTTAAGTTTGACACAAATTTCCACTTTCGAAACAGCATCAGATATCACTTTATCCCAGGATTTACGGTTTTTACTGTAAACATTGAGATAAATTCCCAAAACAACCAGTAATCCAGACCAGACATACCTATAAAATAAAAAAGAATACATTACAATGCATCCCTTAAAATCAATGAATCAGCGATAATTGAGTCAATGTCCATTATCTTTCCAGAAAAGATGCAGATTTGATGATAACAGAACACATCATATGAATGACTTTTAAAAATTGTTAAGAATACCCATACATGCTTTCCTAAAGTGTGTGCTTGTAGTAAAAATTATTTACTTTCCAGATGAAATCAAAGATATTTCATTTTACACTTACTGGAATGTGAATGGTTTGGAGAAGAAAAGGAAGGATAAAATGATTGTTACAGCTTTCCTACATGTGGTCACTGCAAAACAAAAATAATTTCATATAACTACGTTTTCACTGGTTTACTTACATTTACAGATTTAAAAATTTCAAATATTTCTAGAAAAATGTTTCTTCTTTTTTAAATAAAATATAAAAAGTACACATATTTAACTCAATTTTTTTTTTACATGACAACATTTTTAGTACAATAATATATAAGGCAACATGTTACACATAAAATCAATACTGACAGATTAATACATATAAGAAACAACACACCTGTTACCGCGATTAAGGCCCCAAAGGTTTTCACTAGTGTAAGAACAATGGCCAGTCCTACATATCCAGAAACAGAGAACAAAAATCCATAACCATAGGTCTGCACAGGATACTGAGAACAAAACAGTATCATACAATGTGAACCTTTTGATGCCGAAATTTCCAGCAGATCAGTAACAAAGTATGAACAAAGTATGAACAAGTCACCAGAGTATTAGAAAACATTATTCTTCATTATTTAGCATAAAAGGCTATTTATGCATACATAAAAAGCTTACCTGTTTGCAAAACTCAAAGGCTGGAAAGAAATTTCCTGAGAGTAGTAAGCCGACTAAAATATAGAAAAATCCTAATCCATATGAGTAGAAGACCTGTAAAATTGAAAAATAATACATGTATTTAAGGAATAGGTGTCTAGACTTTCTATCAGAATGTCCCATGTGTACAGGAATTAAACACTGCTTACTATTTCTGTGTTTGAGGCTTCATACTGCTTCATAGCTTTCTCCTGTACATTGCCTATTGCTCCATCAGCACATAAAGCCAGAGAGATCAAGATAACTCCTATAAAGAGAGGCATCTTTCAGTATTGATCATCATACACCCATAGTGGAGTTATGAAAAATTTCCCAATACATGTACTCCATTTCCTTTCCTCCTAACATTATGGTCACATTTACATAATAACTTCCTTATGTTATGGTCATATTTAAAAGAGCTTGGAACAAAATCCAGTCTTTAAATATCAGATTTTAGCAAGTATATGTAGCTGGTACTTACCATAAGTATTAAAGTTAGGAGATACACTACTGTCTGCAAGAGTAAATAAAATCAGACCCACTATCATACACATCATAGCACTGACATCTATACAGTTATACCGCCTCCCTAGATGTAAGAAAAAAATTAACAAGTATAGAACCCATCTATTCAAAGGTCAATTTTAATATTGCAGGGATTCTTTAAAATGTTTTCAACAGCATAATTTATAAAATTTCATCTTAAAAGTTTTGATGGATTTAATTAAATCCCAGAATGATATACATGTGTGTTTTGCTTACCCTGAATAAGGATGCTGCCTACCATGACTGGGATGAGCTTACAACATTTAAAGATAACTTGAGTTGGATAATTCAAATATCCCACAGAGGTGTTGGAAAGACCCATGGTGGCTACTGTCAAAAAGGCAAGCAGTGCATACATTTTCATAGGAATTCTGGAATTAAAAGTATATAAAATCCAAAAAATAGTGGTACAATTGTTTCAATCATTTTCTGATACTGTAGGTTTATTTTCGTCCCACTTTTTTTTTTCGCCCTTTCACATTTGCAAATCTTTTAAAGAAATTATACTGTGTTCTTTGAATTCCCCCTTTTTTAAATTCGCCCAACCCTCGGTTGGGCAAAAGTGGCGAAAAGAAAAAGGGGATGAAAATTTCCTTGTATACAGTATATAGAAAAACACAATGACATTACTAATGAGGGAATGATTTTTTTTTATAGAAAGGGGTCATACTTCCTTGTGAAATTGTTCCGCACTTGCATTTCAATAAGTCCAAAAACCAAGTAACAGAGGAATTGTAATAGTGTCAGGTACCAGCCAAATGGACGGAACTCCTTAAGTCTAAATATAAGCTCCTGTTGATAAAAGAAAAGGTGATTGAAAACTCTTGTAAAAATTGTCTTACTATTCTTTTAAAGTGTCAAAATTGATTTTATGGTAGTATGGATATATACCAGTAGTATGTATCATTATAATCATATTGATAACATGCTTAGAAACACCTATAATCTAAATTTGTATAAAACAGTTTGAACAAAAAATTTGATTCAATGGATAAAGTATGACATTAGTAAAGATTTTTTTTTTACAAATAAGGCCAATTGATCTTAGCAGTCACTTGAGGATATTGATTTATTAAGATATGACCAACTTGGCTCCTATTTGAGCCTCATAAGATATGAATGTTCATTATTTTGGTAGAGAATCAATCTTCAAAATACAAGAATTTACCTGCAAATATCCATATATAAGATATGATGCAAATACAGCTGTAGACAGCAACATAAACTGAGATGTCCTTCCAAAGTCAGAGATATCCACAAACCATAACTTGACAGTTCTTTCAGGATCTCTCCTCTCATCTGCATCTTTCACATTTACCACACAAACTGTATCGACAGCATTTTTCTGGCGCAATGTGTCACTCGTAGACATGTGTCTTGACATATCTAATGCTTCTAAGGTGTTAACATTGTATGCAAATCTGGATATCGTTGATTTCTTAGGTAAATCGGTTTAACACCCATTTCAGTGATTTCCAAGGCATGATCCCAGTTTGTTGACGTGTCGGTGTACAGCAATCGTTCCAAAACAAATTCGATATTTGAATCTATATGTCACTAAAACCCATAAAAACAAAATTGAATTTTAAAAATACCAATTAATTATATTAAGATAGTCATGAAGGTTTTCAGATAACATACACGATCGAAAAATGAGAAAAATTTTAAATGTACGACTATGTTAACGTACTCTTTACTTTTTATTGAAAAAATGGCGGCCTCCACGAAGTTTGTGTTTGGGAATGCCAGAGATGTCTTTTGTGTTCGTATTTGTACTAACTTCTTATTGATTTATTTTATTTTCTAATGATTTGATGTATTGGAAATTGAGGTTCCAAGCTGAATTTGATTGCATGGTAACATGATGTGATTGTGTTTAGTAGTGGTTGTGTCAATCAGACTCAATCACAGGGGCTTGTGTAGAGAAAATAAATCAGTTAAAAAAAAATTAGTACCTCGGAAAAAAAAAACACAAGGGAGGACGCCATTTTGGACACCACCTAGCTTCATCAGCTATTTTCTTGCTTAAATTGTTAAACTAGACATACGAGCCAGTTCATATCCCTTAATTAATGCACAGGCACCTGAATTTTTATCAATAAGTCGCTAAATAAGCCATATATCAAAAAATTCTACCCCCTCTATATATAAATACACAAGGTGTGCAACGCCAATTTGACCCCCTCTCGGTTCAGGCTTGAATTATAAACACATAAATCGGACATGCCTACCGGTTTGTGTGTAGCATTGGGTTCAAATATGATATTTCTCGCTATACATTTCTTCCTTAAGTTTAAATCCAACGCGTTGATAATGCAAACAACTAAAATTCATGCAAACTTCGAATTTCGTTCCAAGGCTCGATCGCCATCAGCTGACGTCACGGAAATTTAATCTCTACATCAAATGCTCTAACACATAAATTAATCAAACATATGTTAAATAAAATCAAGGATAACAAACAATATGATCTTTCCGTATTTAATTATTTCCTATTTTTGTTTGTTAATGAAATAAATCTATAATTGTTGTATTAAAAAGTTTATGTATTAGAGCATTTGGTGTAGGATTTAAACTTAAGGAAGAAATGTATAGCGAGAAATATCATATTTGAACCCAATGCTACACACAAACCGGTAGGCATGTCCGATTTATGTGTTAAATTCAAGCCTGAACCGAGATGGGGTCAAATTGGCGTTGCACACCTTGTGTATATATATAGAGAGGGGGTAGAATTTTTTGATATATGGCTTATTTAGCGACTTATTGATAAAAATTCAGGTGCCTGTGATTAATGTTTTTTCATGAAGTTCTTACTTGCAGTTTTAATCTTAGTTTGTCTACATTTACAGTCTTGGTCAATTTATCACGTAAACATCCAAAATCGACAACTCCTTGGCTTCTGCAGAAAGCGAAAATAGAACTTTCTAACATTTAAAAATTGTTGGCGAGGAAAATTTCATATTCTGTTCCTTTAAACTTAATCAATGTGTGTCCTTATTCATGTGCAGAATAAGTATGTATGGTCCCATATACTATGTTGGATGCTGAAACCGATAGAACGAGCACAGTTCATCTTTTTCAAAGATCATAATTTTTTTTTAATTTATTCCTATATAGATTGAAAAAAGTAAATGTTTAACAAGTTGTCAACCTTCGTAAATATTCACATTTGGGTATGCACATTAAATGAATTCGTTATATATATCATATATATTAAAAAAAACAGTAGCTTTGTGTTTAACTTCTCACTGACCTCTAAATATTTAAACTCTAAAAATATGACACACAAAATGCGATTGGAAAGTAGAAAATATCGTTTCATGTGAGAGCAGAGGAAATTCAGGTTAAAAGATGATTTTTGTGCTCTTAATGGCTTTATTTCGTTGTCAATTCTTTTGCTGCCTGTATGATTTATGTCTTGCATTAATAGAAGGGAACTGTATTAAGATTGAGCCATAATTATGATTTCAAAGCATGTTTACCAATATATTCACTGACTCAGTTAAATGCACCCTTTAGTACAGGCGACGATCAGGAACTTGTGTGCACATGGAAGATGCATAAAAAATAATCAAAGTATCATCTTCGTACAAAAGGAAAAAAGCTACACTACACAAAAAAAAAGATAATGCATATTAAGATTTAGCACTATTTTTAAAGTACCTATACACAAAGCGACAGTCGATTTTGCTGTTAATTTCTGTATCGTTGCAATCTCTCAGTGCTGCGGAGAGATCATAACATTAACAAGTGATGCATTGTGGATCCAGAGTAAATGCGAAGAAAATTTTTTGGATCTCATCAATGTGCAAAGTCTGAATTTTCACTTTGCCCAGGCGTTGCTTTAAGAGCTCGCAGTCACAAGTGGTGCTTTGCATTGCTAACTGCCCTTGCTATTATTCTTTTCAGTAAGCCCATTAAAAGATTTTTTGTTTCCATTTATGTCCTCTTTTATTCGTAAGAGGAATCCTATATTACTATTTAATATTTTAGCTAAATTGTAAATCTGTAGGTAAAATGAAAATATGCAGTGAAGGACCCATTTTAGGGCCATTTATTCAATTTTTTTTTTGTAAAGACTGCACCTGCATTCTCTCACACAATGTTTATGAAATTTAAAAAAGTTTTTCATTTACTTTTACATGTGTTTTAATTTACTTATTTTCTTTTCAGAAGAAACTTAATTCTTGGCAAGACAGTTATGATTGGAAAGAAATATTTCAGTCAGTTGCTGGAAGGTAAGGGGATATTATCTTCAATTATTACCTATTAGACATGAATTACCAATACTGTGCAATAGATTACATTTTGTATGAGGGTATAAATGAATAAAATCACAGTTACTGAGTTTATAAATTTGCCGAGCAATTGCTATTCATAATGCTATGTTCAATGAATGATGTATATTTCTCAAATAAAATAACATTTTATTGAGTTTATAAGTAATAAAGCATTGTTTTATAGTGACTCAGAGAAGAAACTTGCTGTTGATCAAGCTCTCCGTGATGTCATCAAAGATGCTGTTGTAAGTGAACATTTTCCCAATTTTATTGTAATGATTGAGTAATGAGCTTATACATTCCTCTTAATATTATAAATTTCATCAGACTTTTTTTTTTTTTCTTTTGATTCATAAAAAAATTAATTAACAATTTGTTTATGGAACTGTAGGAGAAGACTGATGATTGTGAGGTTTACAAAGAAGTAATTGAACATTCCATAGAACTGGCAAACGAAGGTAAAATTTATAAATCTAGAGATACTGTGATTAACTTGGGCATAATTTCAATATTTCAATATTTCTAATGATTGAATTTGTAAAACAAGAAAAGCAAAACTTCATATTATCCTTGATTGAATTATTATCAACTTCTTATTTAAGTGTTGCCTAGATGCATTGCTAAAAATGCCAAAATTAAATAGTCAAGAAAAATTCCTGTAATACTGTATTATTTATAGCAGTTCTTGTAAGTTTTCCTACGTACATGTAACAGTGTATGGTGTTCATTACAAATTTTTCTTTTATACAGATGTGTGCTCTGTTATCATGCCTTTCGTACTTCTATCTGACATTTTTGATCTCATTCCACTGAGCCAGTGTGAAATTGTCTTCTACTTAGTAGAGGATAAACTATCTGTATGGAAAATGGTGAGTCTCACTAAGGAATCTGCTTCTTGACATCAGTGATAGTTCTGTATTGGAGGTGAAAACGAGAAGTCTACAATGAGAATTTCTCCAAATTCCTTGTAAAATTCAATCATTCATTTCTTTGGAAATAGCATTTGCTGTATGTAATCCAGTTTTAAATCATTTGCATAAACCATATTCTGTTTGTTTGTTTGTAGTCACTTTTTTATGATGCTGGAAAAAATTACCTCCTAAGAATGTGCAATGGTGAGGACTAGAATCTTTTATATGTATTCATCTTATACAAACAAAGGCCAATATTTATGCATAGTAAGAATTTTATAAAATAAATATTGACTGTCTTTCCTTCCCCCTCCAGATTTACTAAGAAGGTTAAGTAAATCCCAGAATACAGTGTTCTGTGGCAGAATTCAGCTCTTCCTGTCCAGACTGTTTCCTCTGTCAGAAAAATCAGGTAAAAATCTCTAAGAATAGCTCTATTTTACTATCTAGTGAGGATATTTTTTTATCTGTATAAATACAATTGAATGTAAAATTTATATTGAGAGCTAGAATATGGTCACATGTTTAAATAATTTGATTATCAATGTTTCCTGAGTTAAATGATGCATAAAAAGTTACAATACATTTATAACATATTCTTTAAATCCTTTACACAAAACAGAGATTAAACACATTGGTCACTGTTGAGCTAATTGAGACTGATATTCCTTTTTTTTTGGTGTTTGTGCACATAAATGTTTGGATAACTACATTATACATGGGAAGTATATATGCTCTGTTTCAGCCTTGAATCTCATGAGTCAGTTTAACCTAGAAAATGTTACAGTCTACTCCACAAAGTCAGATGAAATTAAAATCAAACCTGTGAGTATCTTTTAAAACATACTTCTTTTGAGAAATAACACACAATAACATACAAGTATTTTGGAATCAGACATTGTTTGCTCAACAGTAATGATATTTTGTCTTGAATTTTTCGACAGCGTGATGTCTCTGATGATGTCATGGAAGTTGAAGAAGGAGAAATGGAGGATTTAACAGGGTAAGAATAATATTCGCATAATAAAACAATACACCCTTTCCATAAACAAGATATCTTTTGAGAAAATGTCCTTTAACTTTGTTAACTAATATTTGTAGATCCACTCCTATTGATTACAACCTGTACAGAAGATTCTGGGCACTTCAAGAATACTTCAGGAAACCCTCACAGTGTTATGAAAAAGTCCCATGGAAAGGATTTCAACAGGTCAGATCAAGGAACATTGTTGCACTTTAAAAAGCAATTTTTAAAATTTCTTTTCACAAAGAAACAAAAAAAAAACATTTTGGCCAATGGCCAGATTATAAAGCAGAATCTAGTCTGCCAATTGATGATTATGATACCCTGGCCTTTTCATGTCTCTCTTTCCATCCAGCTGTCTGAGGAACACTTTTGCTTAACCCCTTAATTTTTGAATTGGTAAATGCTAATGCTACAGTTTCATTTTTTCTTTCAATGAACAGGTATCTTAGAATCATATCAATAACAAATACATGTACATGTACATATATGTTGTTTTATATTACAAATATTTATTGTAAATACTTTGCAACCTGACATAATCATCTTTAGCAATTTTTTGTTTCTAATGTAACCAGTCTTAAGTCTTCAAATGGTGAAGTCTGTGGTACTCAATCAGAAAATATAAGCATATCTATCATATACTGTCATTGCTTTTTAGAATGCAGATGTAGTTCTGAATGCATTTGCCAGTGCAAAACTTGATGACATAAAATCTTCAAGAAGGAAGTTAGATTTGCCTCGCCCAGCAGATACCAAAGCCTTTTTTGCCAAGTATTTGACCAGTGAAAAGGTAAAGAATTTTCACTAAAACCTCCACTATGACAAAGTGTCCAGCCTTTCTTTAAAACAAACATTTGAACACTCCAGCCTAGGCATTCAGGGTTAACTTTCCCCAATTTTTATTGCAGTGTTTTTATCAGATGTAAGACCCTGGTGAATACAGTGTGGATGCAATTTACATTTTTAAAAAATCAAAAATTATTTCCTTATCTGTTTCCATTTTCATAAAACGAAATAATCTTTAAAATAAAAACTTGTGTCAAATTTCTCTTTTTCAGCTGCTTGATTTACAATTGAATGACAGTAACTTCAGAAGATATGTGCTTGTTCAGTTCCTCATCGTGTTTCAATATTTAAATTCTCAGGTCAAATTCAAGAGGTAATGAATTTCAGATCTTGTAGAGTTAGAAAAAAAAGTTAAAAACACAAGTAATACATGTATCTGAACATTTTAAATATTACAGTGAAAACTGTGTCTAAACAGATTTCAACATGAACATACTACATGTAGTATATGTATTAGGATACCCTTATGTAAAATTTTGAAGAGAATGATGTACTTTATTGAATCATATTTTTGATAACCTTGAATATTTTGTTTCATTTAGTGCTAGTCAGACTTTAACTGATGAACAGAGTACGTGGGTTAAAACAACTCAGGATAAAGTTTACCAGCTGATCAAGGAAACCCCTCCTGATGGTGAACAATTCTGTAAAACTGTGCAGGTAACACACATAAATCACTTCAGTCAATCGCTTTATTTAACAAACATTAGGGAATCAGGGTGTAAGTAATAAATTGGTTGTGCAGCCAATGACTTATGAAAGAAATAGAAATACACGTACTGTGAATGTTCATGTTGATGTAGCTGTCCTCATTAAATGAAATTTTAACAATGACATGCATTAAATTTAATCATATATTAGCATATACATGTACATAAATGAGTGGACAAGAAGCAGCACCATGTTATGACAGCCCCTTTTTAACTCATCAGTAGATTTATTCTAAATATTAACTGACATCATGCAGTTTCATTGTGATAATATCTTTAGATTGCACTGGCAGTGTTACTACTGGTAGTGAAATCAAGTCTCTGATTTTTCTTGTAGCACATCCTAGGAAGGGAAGAGCACTGGAATAAGTGGAAAAATGAAGGCTGTCCAAACTTTGCAAAAAATATGGAAGAGGAGACAAAATTCAAGTCAAGGTTTGAACAGGTTTTCTTCTTCTTCTCACAAATAAAGCACTTAATTTTGTGTTGTGATGTAACACCGGATAATAGTGAAAATTCATTTATTTTGCAAATCTGTATGACTGTTGCTTATACATGTATAGATATTACAAACATAGAATGTTGTCTAAATAAAATAAGTGTATGTTTATTCTAGCTATTAATTGTTTTTCTATCTTTAATTTTTTCATCAGGCATGGATGATAAATGACAAATAATAACTGGCAGAATTCTTTTTACAGAGCTAAGAGACGTTTTGTTGGGGATGATCTTCAAGCTCATGGAGGGAAAATAATTAAAATGGGAAGCGCTGAACTTACTCGGTTGTGGAATATAAACCCAGATAACCTGGAAGCCTGCAAAGCAGAGAAAAGGTAAAAAAAAAAACTGTCATACATGTACATGTACATATCTCTTTAGAAAAATAACATTTAAATCAAACTAGATTGTGGATGACTGACAGAAAGAACATTTTTTTTTGCAGAATATTTTTACCGTCTTTGGAGGACTTTTTCTCTGATGCAATGGAACAAGCTAATCCTGAGAATCAATTTGAAGAACAATACAAGTAAAAATGATTACAATTTGTGATTGCAATACAAGTTGTCTCTTAAATGTTTTTATATAAAATAGCTGAATAGGTTTGAATGACTCAAATATTGCAAGAATTTTGTTTAAATTGCATCTCTAAATAAGTTCAAGGCTGAGAAGGGTAATTTTTCCATTCATGTTTGCAGAGTCGTGAATAATGCTGTATTCCAGTGGAAGTCATTACGACTTCTAGCTAGAAGAAGTCCCCATTTCTTTGGACTTAACAACACTCCAGCCATGCCACTTCCTCAGTACTTAGAGGTTATGCTGAACAAGATCGCACAAGAACTACCGTCCATGGGAGCCAATGGGGAAGTATCCCAAGAAACGGGTCAGGAGGAGATGAGGACAGAGCTGGGTGAGGATGAGGCAATAAAAGAGGCACAAGAGGTCGAAGAGGAGGAGGAGCTCAAAGGTCAAAATGAGGAGCCAGGTAGGGTCTGGGACTTTGAAACATACACTGTATGATTGTACTTTTGTTAAGCTGCCTTCCAATATCATATGAAGGGCTTAGATATGGATTAAGTGACATGCTTTGGGAAGGAGGATGTAGGGCAGGAAAGAGGAAAGAAAGAAATTTAGGAAGGAGTATGTGATTTCAAGGGGGAGTAAAATGATTGAGTCTTTAGTTTTTATTAGGGATGTCAACGAATATTCGAATATTCGAATATTCATTCGATGAGTTGATATTCGAATATAAATTTGTGATTCGAATATTCGTTTTTAAGTATACAAGCATTAAAAAGAGAGAAAAACCTGGCAAGTGTTATTAGAAATTGAATCAAATTTTTACAAAATAAAAAAAAACACTTCTTTTGGATTACCTTAAAGGTGTGAAGAGTGTATCTTTTAGAGTAATTTATTTATTTGTTCACTTAATTAGTGGTGTAATAGTTTCCAGTACTTACAATCGGCTTGTATCGTTGTAAGGACATAGTGTTACAGTAAACACACAGACTTCTTGTTTATGTAAATATCATTAAAAATCATTATCAGAAAATTATAATTAGCAAAAAGTAATTGCTTTTAATATTTCACCGATAGATAATTGTTCTGTTTGGTATAAATTTGTAGGAGTTGTCAGTGTAGACTTTAGTAAGACGATCAATTAATCTGGAACATACTAAAGAATCTTTTTAATTTCCAAAAAAAAAAAAATTACATTTTGGATGTATACTATTCAATAATTTAAACAAATATATATAATTGTAGAGCATTTTCCGAACTCTACACGAGTTTTTATTCTTCAATAATGGCATTAAACCTATACTGCTTGACAGGAGAGTGAGAAGATATATATTTAATAATGCAAAATGTATTTATTTTATCGAATATTCGAATACTCTTATCGAATATTCGAATATCAATTATTGACAATTTTGACATCCCTAGTTTTTATAACTACTGAGTGAATCAATCAGAGGAAGATTAGAGTTAAAAAGAATGAGTTGGTTTACAAAGATTACATTTATAGATAAATTTTGTGTATAATAAAGTCATATGATATAATCAACCCTATATTCTTAAAGTAGAGAGTTGTCTTGATGAGTTATTTCTGTTATTTATGCAGGTGTACCAGAAGACATTCTGTCAAAGGATCAGATTGACCTGTTGGCTGAGAAACTTGGGGAGGATTGGAAGAGGCTGGGTATGGAGCTGAACTTCCCTGAGGAGGACATGGCTTACTTTGAGAGTGAAAACAGCGAAAAGGTCGCTTGTGCTAAAAAGATGCTGACAATTTGGCAGGTATGAGATGACATACATGTATGCTTTTAACAGTTCTAACATTCATACCTGTTACAATATTAGTAAAGGGAAGGTAAAATATGGCAGATAGCAGATAATATAGGAAGAAAAACTTCAAAAATTCTGGAATTTATTTTGCGATTTTTAACTGAATTTTTTCTTCAGGAAAATGAGGGAGAAAGAGCAACAACAGGCACCCTGAAGATTGCATTAAAGGAAGTGGGACTTCCAGAAGTGGTGGAAGCTGTGTTTGGATCTACTTGAATTGCACATGTGATGGAAACTTAAGTGGATGGAATAAACATAGTGCTCCAGCAATATTTTTCAAATGTGAAGACAGTAGTGGTCTGTTCTCTCTAACAGTGTACTGGTATATATATTACAGTTTTTGTCCTCTCTAAGTGTGATATGATCACAAGAGAGCGATTTGTTAGATTGGAAGACATACTGGGTATACATACAAATGATTTTGTTAATGTTCATAAGATGAAATAAAGATCATAATGTCATTTTCATTTGTTTGCATTCATGAAATTTTTCAAAATAGTGAGGTCTTGTTTATGAAATGGTGTCATTAGTTTGCGGTTTATTAATTACCAGGGTATATTGATAGTATCTCATTTGAAAAAAAAAATATGATTTAACAAAAGTAATACCGAAATTTTGTTTTAATCATTATCAGTGTATCATGGATGCAACTTTACTACATATTGTACTGGTGAATTGGCTAGTGATAGTTTTAGGAAAGTAAATTTATTGACAGAATTGTAATGCGAGAAACAAGGAATTGTGGATTTCTTCAACATAAAAAAAAAACCCTAATGACTTTTAAGGCCATAGGCTGAAAGTTCAAGATTGACTTATTTTCTAAATTTTAAAACATCTATTATTTTTTCATTTCTACAATTTTTCCCAAAGCTGGAACACATTGCAAGAGTATTTTAGTTGAGGGTGCAGGACTAGAGACCCTTTAAAAGCCCCCCCCCCTTTCCATCTCTCTTCTACAAATTTTAGTTATTAATGTTTTTCAGCATCATTTAAAAAACATATAGTATACAAAAGTATCAATATTTACGCATTTTTAAGTTTACTATAGCATATTTTCCCCCTATACGAAAGGTTGTTTTAGCAGAAGAAACTTCGGTCGAGCTATCTAACTATAAAACCGGAAGTATTGCGTTAAAAGTGAAACAAGAATCACCATCGATAATGTAACCGTGATTTGTGTGTTGTGCAATCTTTTATGAATTTAGTTAAATAGTTGCAATAGGTGGTATACAGTACTTTTACATGATGACATAATCGGAACACGTCTAAAATGGCCACAGGAGGTGTTGAGCACGGTTGTCAACAGTGTTGACAACCGTGCTCAACACCTCCTGTGGCCATTTTAGACTGAACAGTGGGCGTTGCATCACAAGAACAACTACTTGGAACAGAGCGATGAGGTAAAATATATAACAATCATTGAAAATTTCAATTTGTGAATGCAAAAATGCATTGACTGATTGGCTAATGCATAGTTACCGGCAATATCTGGAAAAAATGTTCACAGGCAAGCTGCTTTTCTATTTGACTCTTGTCAAATGACAAGTCATTAGAGCCTATTTTGGTTATATGTCTCTGGTTACAATTGAGAGTTTAATATGTTGATGGTGCGACCGTTAGGGTGAGCGCAGATACTTATCCACATGCAGTTTTCTTTTGGATTGTACTCATCAAATCGCATGTGACGTTTGGTACGTATAAGACTCTGACGTCTCATGACGTCATTTGCATGTTGCTTTACCAAACCGAAGCCTGAACAGGGCTGATTTCAATCAGTTTATGACTATTTTTCTGCAATAAACAGATTCATTTCATTTAACTTTTGTCATTATTCTCGTGAGAAAGTGGCTTTAGCGTTTGTGTACGAAGCGATGCATCGTGGGTCAAAATTACTGCAGAAAAAATTCAATGGAATGAATGTGCAGTAGTCCAAATTTTCTCTTCGCCTAGGTGTTGTCGATAGAGCTCTTGCTGCGCTTGCTATTATTGAATTTTTTGTATTTTACAGATGCTAGCTTTGGAATCAATATATGGACCTGGTGAGGGAGTGGTAGGATTAAATGTTCTTAGTCGTCCAGAAATTGATGTGGATGATAATCCAAAAGATGGAGTCTATTCTATACAGGTGAGCTGTCATAATCAACCTCTCTACATTTGGTAGGGGGAAGGGATAGTAATGGGTTCCAGGCATATGCAGATCTTTGTAGTCCTTACTTGTATTGTAGATCTTTTATGGAAAGTACTACTTAACTTTTAAGACATTAGTAATTAAACTTGTTTCTTGGATCCAGCTAAAATTATGGTCTCTTGAAAATGAATTTCTTGAATAGGGGTATATCAAAATGATTTGGAAGTCCCAACCCCTCTCAGTCTTCACTCTAAACATACTAAGTCTACTGTCTCAAATTTTTTTACTCTAAAAATCTCAAATCAATGGATATCTTGAAGTTTTTCTTCCTGGAGACATATCAAGTTCCAGATAATGAGGTTTGACCATATAAACAACAGGTCTTCACTAGATTATCAACTATTTCACATTTAACACCTTTTAATATTGCAGGTAGCTATTCCTGTTGATAACTGTGGTAGAACAGTGACAGTGGACATATGTATGCCATCTAAAGAGCTAGAGAAAGATGTTGACCACTCTGTCTTTAGAAGATCTGACTCTGGTAAATGCTTTGAAATTTGAATGTTAACAGCTTTATTCCATATAAAAATTCCTAACTTTTCTAATATTGTACTCTGTGGTAGTTTTCATGCATGATAAAGGATTTAAAATTTTGTATAGAAAATTTTATTACATGCATAAAGTATGAGAAATATGTTTACATTTTCTTACATTTGGCTAAGTATTTTGTCTTGGAGCAGAAATATAAAAATGCATTGTTTGTCAGTTTCTTTAACTTTTGTAGGGATGAGGATTATTGCTTCTTTAACTGTCAAGTATTTATACCCAATCAGCTTAACTATTGTGCTCCCCCATGAATACCCCAGTAGTGCCCCTCCAAAGTTTACCATGTCTTGTCCCTGGTTGACCTCACCCCAGATGACCTCACTGTGTCAAATGATGGACAGGTTGTGGGAGGAGTCAATGTCTATGCCAATTCTGTTTACGTGGATCACATGGCTGCAAGAGAATGTCACAGAGTAAGTTCCATTTATTTACAGTTGAACTTCAGTAACTTGAACACTGATATCTCGAATTCAGTGGATGTGTCAAAGCGTTTTACATGTCCAGCAGTAAGTATTTTACCATGGGTATCTGAAATCCTCTGTTATATTTCTAATTTTGTTTTACCACTGAGTTTGAGATAAAAAAGTTTGATTGTATATCATTCAGTAAGTTAATATGCAGCTAAAGAAAACAAAGTCAGTTTGCATACCACTGACAATATGAATAGCTAGGAACCTGATATATTTTAGAATATAGGGTGATATTTATTTCATTTGTCTTTATAGACACCTAGGTCTGAGAGATAAAGTATTGCTGCAAGATGATTTTGAGGATGGGGACACCCGAGTTATATCTGACTATATTCAAATAGAGGAAGCTGTCACAAGTATCATGAGGTAACCTTAAGATCTGCAAAAAATATGTATTAGGAAATAATTACAGAATGAATTTTCAGATGATTCAATTTTTTCTAGCTTATGCTAAATTGTTATTGTATGAATAGAAAGTGGTTAATTTAGGTCATGCATTGTTTTAAGGTATGGTAAATTTAGGTCATTGTTTGAATACATATTATGTACTAGTATTGATAGATTTGTTCATGCATTGTTTAACATGAGTATGTGGTAAATTTAGGCCATTGTGTAAATGTGTGGCAAATTTAGGTAATTCTATGAATGTGTGATAAATTAAGGTATGATCAGCACCGAGATGAGGAGGAATTTCAACAGAACGAACAGGAGTGTGGGATATGTTTTGATCAGCAGACAGGGACGGGGTTTCTGAGGTTACAGCCCTGTAAACATCACTTCTGTCAGACCTGTGTGAGTGAGCACTGCAGGACACACATTAAGGATGGCAACGTTTTAAATCTCCTGTGAGTCTTCATATTTTATAACCAAGAAATGGATATTTTTCCAAAACTCACTCGTTTGTTACTTTATAGTACACAAACTGTAATTCCTGTAAAAATTACCATTATAGATATTAGGAATCTTCAGAGGTATTTAATGCAGTTTGATATGATGTGCCTTTCAGGTGTCCAGAAACTGATTGTAAATCTGAAATCCCCCCATTTGTTGTGTTGTCTAACCTTACTGATGAGGAGCGTGATAGATATGAAACACTCTCTCTAAGGGTATGTCACATTCTACTAAAAAATAATAAATTGAGTGATTTTGAGACTAAACGGTAAAAGCTAGACCTTGATTAGCTAAGAATATAACTATGTACACATCTTCATGAACTCTTCAACTATATATGAACATTAAAACTGTAAACTTATGTAAAAGTCTATGTAAATGTAATTTTTCATCATCTGTTTAAGATACAATGATCGATTAATCTAAAACTGATAAAAAGAAAATTGTTCTGGTTCAGTCAATACAGATCATGCATTGATGTCTTTCAACTGTTTTTACCACTGCTCCCGTCTCAGTATTTTGAATCACACCAGTAGTTACAAAGAAAGTTCACATTTCAGAAAGGACTGGATTGTATGGGGGACATTGTTTGGTGTCCCCGTTGTCAGAACCCTGTCATTCAGGAGAAGGAGGCGGAGCTTAAATTGGGTCACTGTGTGGCATGTGTTTACAGCTTCTGTACCGACTGCCAGGAACCATGGCACCAGGTAACTGATTCCAGCAATGAGTTTGAAAAATGAGAGTATGGATACAGAAAGTTTATAAAGTCACATTTTTTTTTCTTCACTTTTTTTTTAATCCAAAAAACAAAAAAAACAAAAGACAACAATTGTGTAGAATTCCAAAATTGTTCATGATCAGTTTGATATATTTTAAAGTCAAGGGGAATGAAAATCACTTTGCAATAAGCATCAAATTCTTTATAAGCATGTTTTACTGTATGAGGAATAACAATTAAAGGCTACAATTTTCAAATAGAAGTGCAAATATCCAATGTAAATATTGAAAAAAAAGGCAGGGTGTCAATGTTGAGCACTGTATAATGGGAAAATGAATTCAAAGAAATGCAGAAGTCCATGTCTTTGGCCAATTCTAATTTGAAAAAAAAAATTGTGATTTTATTCCTCAGAACTAGCATGTAAGATTTCCATTTTTAAATTGCAATTCATTCAAAATCAAATTAAATGTACTGAATTTTCTGCTATTAGAAAACCAAACTACCGGTATTAACTGTATGGTACAAAAAGATTAACAGGGCTATAATCTGTCAATGTGCAAGAGTCTTATACAAGTTAAGATATTGTGTCCTTCTGCCCTGATTAAAATAAAACATTTTTTCTCCATATTTTGAAAATTTTATTTGGGTTCAACTATAAACACAATTTTACTGTCTTAACTTGTTTCAATCATGCCGCCTCATGTTTTGGAAATATATTTTATAAGATTACGATTGAAATTAATTCTTCAGTAATTTTGTTATACATGTATTTCAGAAAAAAAATTACTATCATGTTAACATTGTGGGGAAAAAAATAAATAAAAAGAATGTAATTACACATGTAATACATCAAAATCTGTAAATCATTCATTTTCTTTGGCAGGGAAAATGTTTTGCAGAACTGGAAGAAAATGAGAAGGAATTGTCTATGACCGAAAATGAAAAGAAGATTATAAATGAAAAACTAAGGAGAATGGCCCGTAAACGTGAAGAAAAGCTCAGCCGTGACATCATAGCCAAAACTTCACGACCATGCCCAAATTGTAAACTGGACATCTCAAAAATGTCTGGGTATGATGTCCAAAAGATCAGATTTATGATACTTGAACAATATTTCAAAAAAATGGAAGTTAATCTGAGAGTTAGAAGTACATGTACCTAAAAAGAGAAATCCTTATTTTATGCAACCTAACAATTTTTTTTTTGGTTCATAAGGGGCCCTTGTCTGATGCTATACATTGATCAGTCTAGACATCTGGAGTCTTTACATCTATCGCTTGTCCTGATTAATTTAATATTAATATTTTTTTGTTTATAGCCTAGTTTGGTTCATACTTAATAAGTGCCCATAGGTAGAGGCTGTGCACAGAGTGCAGTTACTTCAAATGAAGATTTATGGTCAAAGGTCAAGTTCAATAAACACCTTTGTTTAAAATCTTGCTTAGGTCAAGGTCAAAGCAGATCATTTTTGAAATCCTTCATGTGAGATTAATTTCTTTCCCCTTGGCCCTTCTGGTTAATACTTCACCTAAAGAGTGCTTTAAGGAGAGAGTGGAATGACCTTGAATCCTTGTTGTTATCCCTTTGACCCAGTCAGGACCAAACTCCATGTAAGGGTGTTTGTGGGGAAAGGATATGCAGAGACCTTAAACCAATGCATGTATTTTTGATCAAAGGTCAAGGTAATAAGAATAAAATTTGTGTCCAGAGCATATTTACAATTTAACTTGTAAATTTAACATGTACTTTTCTTTCGGCCCTATCAGAACCATATATAATTTATAGAGTGTCTCTGGATAAAGAATAGGTAGGGATCTTCATCCACATTTCTAGAATCAAGGTTATTTTAGCTCTGTGTGAAAGCATTGCCTACAAGTAGCATAAATTCTCCTCTTTACCCATATTATTAAGTCTACATTCTTTTAATATTAAAGATGCATGCTCTTAACAAATGGTTCTTCAATTTGTGAATATAACTTCATCAAAATCATCTTTGAAACCCACAGGTGCATCATGGGCCTCTTGTTTAGTATAGATTCACATTCAGACTCAGATATCATAAGTTGGTATTCCTCTATGTCCCTGCATGGGTTTTACTCAGATTTGTGAAATGGTCCTCAAAGACCATGACAGGCCATCGTAAGTTGGGTTTACTAAAAGTGCTAAAGCACTATTATTTTGTTTAGACTTGTTGTTAGTAAAAAAAATTGAGGCAAGTACTTGCGAATAAATAGATATACATTTATATGTTACATCGTACAAGACTTTTATTTCATTGATTCCTGATTATCCTATTTCTTCTGCAGTTTGGCAACACAGCTTCATTTATCAGTTTATTTTGTTTTATTTTATACATGTACTTCTTGGGATCCTTCACCTTGTAGTACTGAGTATACTCAGATGAGCATTAAGGCACTTGAGCCTTTTGTCTCAAAAAAACCCCCACCAAAACTCTTCTGAATAAGGTACATCCATATAATGATTAATTTCATTTATTTTTTTATAGATTTTTGCGAAGATTGAAATGACCCTGGCAGTAGATCCATCACAGAAAGATAACCTACTGAGATGTCCATTCTGCAAACAAAAAAATCTCCGAAACAATAACGATAACATCATACGCTGCTGGAACTGCTCACGAAGTACTTGTTTTCAGTGCAAAAAGGCCATCTCTGAAAACCCGATCACTAAACATTTCTCTCCTCCAAGTCTCTGCAAACAGCATTCGTCCTGACAGACAGCATGTTATAGTTGTGTATACATGAGGGAATTTTGAAATATTCTTCTAAGAACTGTTTGACAAAATATTTAAAACTGCTAAATGGAAGTGAATGAGGCTGATATAATTTGTAAGTGCCAGAAATTTGGCACTAATTTTAACAGAAATTTATTATTTTATGACATTACAACTCCAAAGATGACATCAGAATCCTAAATGTTTAGTACAATATTACTTGTCAGATGTTGTGTATAATCTGAAATACTGAATATTGCATTTTTTGTTCAGATGAGAACACCAGAAAAGGGCCAGATTGTCAAAAGATTTTTTTTTTTAAATAGCATATTTCATTTTATAGCTATAAGGAGGGTTTAGACTGGAAACTTTACCATAGACATTTAAGTGTTACTCAACTCTCTTGCACAGTGTAAGCTGTCTTTAATACATGAAATTCTTTGAAATATTGATTGGTGTCAAATGCTGTATTGCCATCCACACGGTTAATATTTTGGAGAATGTTCAAGTATATCCATTCCAATAGACCTATTGCAAGGATGATTAACAAAGGGTTCCACACTACCAATTTTTTTAAGGTGGATCTGACCTACTTTTTTTCAGATGAATGACTGGGATAGCTTTGCTAGCAGTGTTGCTTTTCTTCCTTTGTTTTTAGCACAGATCAATAGAGCTACAGTCTCATCACCGACATGGTTTTATTCAGTGCACTAATCCCCATCAATTCATTTTGTTTATTAACACAAAAATTTATTACCTAGCTCCAATTCCTAGTAACAACATATGTCAAAGCTTGCAATGATGTTCTTGTTGATCATTGAATTGTGAACATTAAAATGGATTTTTAAAAAAAACTAGCTGAAACTATCCATGCAGTCCCTTTAATAGTTATATACAAACTTTTAAAATACAGTGTATGTATACAATTTTCACTTTGTACATAATTACAAATTATCATTTGATGATATTAATTTTGTCAGTTTAATTTCAGCATTTACAAACTTTGTTATCTTAATAAAAGGAAAGTTTATACCGATAATTGATTATGTAGATTTTACTGAATTCATGTTATTCATATAAATAATACACTAAAACCACATCAATACCAATAATTATGAATTAAACCTTATAAGGTTTAAAAATTGTACAATATGTTCCCACTTATAATCCACAGAATTACAATGATCAGCTGATGATTGTCTTTATATAGCGTAAAAGCGCTAGATCCGCCTCTGGGAATTTTCGCAGTTACGCTTCTCGTGTCCCACCTGATATCTGCTTAGTCTAAATATCTGTGTACTATTTATAATTGTTAGTTCAATTAGTAAAAAGCATCTACCAAGTATAAGTTGATCTGATTTTATTGCTTTTGTGCAAAAACTGCAAGTTGTCGCAGTTGTAAGCTCCCAGAGCGCGATGACGTTGTCATGTTGGTCCATTGAGGCACCGAAAGGGAAACCGAAAAGAGATATAATCTTTTTTTAGTAAATCGAAAGAATAGCATTATATATTTGGTTACCATATCAAAGTCACAACTTTGTTTAATATTTTGAAAGCTCTCAGACAGTATATTGGATATGTTGAAGAAAACTGTCTAATCATATTTCCCTTGCGGGTACTCCGTTCTATCCCATGATGCCTCTGTTGAATGAAATGAGACATGCGCAATCCACCAAAACATTGTAAGTTATCATTCCCCGGACCTTACCCAGGCGCATGTAGAGGTTGTTTTCACCCCTGTCGCACTTTTGGATGTTTTAGTAATCAAACAGATGGCTAGCCAGAAATGCAAAGAAAGTATTTTGCAAATTATTGACCAGCTCCGACAACGGAAAGCGCGACCAGATATTGTGCGAATATGTCACATGGCAGCCCGTAAGCATGGAATGAAATGGCAAGAGACGGAATCGCATTTAGAAAAATTAGTTGAGTCGGGAACAGTTGTTAAAGTGGATTATAAAGGGAACGTAAGTTATAGAAACACAGCTAAATGGAAGAAAACTCATTCGTGGAAAAAAGTTATTCATTCCGATAAAACTTTTAAAGATATTATTACTGCGGTTCAAGAAATTGTTGCGCAAAATTCAATAGACAGAGGCGCATCTGTGAAGGAGGTAGAGCGCTGGCTAAGCGCAAATACTCCGGAGCCCCATTTGGATCGTAGTCAGATCCGGTCCGCTCTGGATAAAGAATTGGCGAGTGGAAGCCTTAAAAAGCTAGCTCATGGTAATTATATCTGTAGCGAAAGTAACCCGGAAAAGAAAATTACAGAAAAACCCAGTACCTCTGTATCGAGCCCCGGTAAACGAGGACGTCCACCCTCAAAACGTAAGGTAAGTTACACAAATAACATACCTGGCCGATATTGAAACAGGTCATGAAAAAATAGGTATGCAAACATTTTGTGCAATTGACAAATAAATCATTTTACAACTGTGAAAAAGAAAGTGAATTATAAGTTATGCTTTTTGAACTTAAATGAAGAATTTCAGCTGAAACAATTTGTACATATGTATGGAGGTCGACGAAGCCAACGACACTGCAGACGACAGTCGAGGTCTCGGAAACTATCATCATTTGTGTGCCTAGACTCCTACGTTTTACGATTACATGTTACAATTGTGTATCAAATTAAAGCTATTAAAACTGAACATTTTTTACGTGTCTTTTCAGAAGAAAATACTTCTTGTTTACCTACTCCCTACGATTCTGCAGCGTCGTCTGACGAAGACCTTCGGTAAGGATGTTGAAATTTTTTCACTGGAAAAACATGCAGTGTATGCCAAAAGTGCACAGATCAATTTATTTGCACATCGTCTTACTTATTTGCAGAGCCAAAAGGCGGTCGGAGGAAAGGTCACCGTCTGATCAGAAGAAGATTAACTATCCTGACGCTTCCAAGTGGGAAGTTGAGGACGTGGTGAAGTTCTTTACAAACCTAGGATACAAGGATCAGGCCGAAGCACTACAGGAGCAGGTAGGACGGAACCATAACGTAAATCTGGAAATTTTTGCTGTAGATAATTTTTTTAGCAAATTTGCGAGTTCATTGCATTTGCAAAAATATTTTTCTTAAAAATAATTCAACAATAAGAAAATGTTAACAGAGTAGGGGTCATTCGCAAAATTTTGAAACGTAAAAATTAATCAATAGCATTTTGACCCAGATTCGCAAAATAAAATCGACGTAAAAATTTCCAGATTTACGGTATTTCTCAGAATAAAAAGATTTGAGATTCGAAATAATTTTGTAACTGATCATTTATGTCATTCTGATGTTATTATTACTTAATTTATAATAAATAATTATATGCGATGATGAGATGTTGGGTTTTTTTCTTGTAAGGAAATTGATGGCCAGTCTTTGTTGTTGATGAAGAGAAGTGATGTGCTGACCGGATTATCGGTCCGTCTCGGCCCCGCCCTTAAAATGTACCAACACGTGATGAAACTTCAGCTGGCAGGTTTGGAGGCCAGCAACTAGTGAAACAGGTGCACCACAGCAAAATAACCATGCAGAGAAATATCACCTTTGGTGAAAGGTGAACATTGAAACTTTATGGTACTTGCATGTAGTTTAGCTTTTGCACTAAAATCCACCAAATTGTGTTGAATGCTTTTTGCTATGATAATAGCGAATGTTATCTTGATGAAACTGTACTTGTCATATTTTCTTAGTGAACAATGAATTTTACATTTGTGTTTAGCATCTCAGGATTTCGTCTTTTGTTGTACAATGTACTTTGAAATCCCATAAATTTTTAGCTTTATAATGTACTTCTATGCAGTTTATCAATGTTTTTCATTGTAGCTAAAGAGTAGTCATTAGACAGTTTGCAATTTTATCCCTGTTTGTTATCAATTATTACAATTAATGCTAGTATCATGAAATTGTGAAAAATGTTTTTGTAATTGCTGCAATTTATAAAACTGCATTTTATTTTAAATAGAATGTTATCATGTAATGAATTACCGAAAACGTTATCTTCGTCTGAGGCCAAAATTTTGCGTCACACCAGGTTAAAAGAGTGTCAAATTGTCCTGAAACAATCTTAGAAACAAGAAAACAAACAATTTCAATCGTATGCAAATGATTAGAAATCGGTGTGTGTGACAGTCCTATATCAGCTCAAGCAGTCTCAATCATCCTTAAAGCGGTGCACTTACTTACCAAACGCCCAAGGATATTGACCAAAAGGCATCTGCGTGATGATGCACTGTCAAATTCCCGGATCTGAATCCCATGAGAGACATTTTGGATTTTTTATAAGGAACCCCCCCCCCCTTGCACACAATTTCAGCGGTTTGGAAAGATCTATGCAGTAGGTGTGGCAGCAGATGGGTCAATCTCCTATTCAGGAATACATGGTATCCAAAAGTAAAGGATGTCTTGTAGTAATTAGAGCGAGTGGTGGTCTAACTTCATAGAGACTATTTTATGTGAATTTTCATTTTGAGGGTACGTCATTTTCTTGACACTTTGCTTAAAATTCTGACGAGATACTTACATGAAATTCATGCAACATCGAACTGAAATATGCATCATTAAACATTGATTAAAGAAACTATTTATTGTATGCATTTGTTCTTTAAAACTTAAAAATTGTTAGGTGAACACTTAGAAGTTTGGTTCAGTGTATTATTTGGCAAGACTTCTATCTCCCATTTCAAAATACATGTAAAATACGCTTATATCGAACACACTTATACTAAATTGACGCTTACAGCGAAGTGATTATGATTACCTAGATGGCTTTAAAATATACTGTAAACTTTACGGTCAAAAACGAATTAGGCTTATAACGATGCAAAATTGTCCGTCCTGGCACTTCGTTATAAGATGTTTTACTATACCATACATGAATCTTTTCTTTTCCCTGTATACAGTGCCGAAAGGATACTGAAGAAGAAGAATATTTACACCTACTACGTCATTTATGTTTGTTAGCAAATGCATCATCGTCTCAAGCAACGGTTCGGAGTCCGCATGTAGCTCTCTCCTACCAGAACGGGAGACGATCGTACATTTTGGCCGTGGTTTGCGACAATGCACATGCATTTGCTTTTAATTACTACTTGTGTCGTATAAGTACCGATTTTTACAAGTAAGTTTACCTTGGGTCGCAGAACATTTACGTTATCTTGTTTTTTTTTAGTAAAAGTACAATATCACATGCATACACGAAGAGGAATTTTTTAAAATCCAGAAATTCTGAAATCTTTCAGATACATTTTTCTGTGAAATTTCATAACTATATAACCTCTGGAAGAGTAAATAACAACAGTGTCCGCGTAATTAAAATGTCTTGAAAAGAAATAATACAGAGCATATATTTTGTTTCTATATTCAATAATTAAGAGACATGAAAAAAATAAGAAAAACAGTGGGCCTAAGATCCCCCTTGGCGAACTCTTATTTCGGGTGTATATGGGTTAGTTAACTTGTTTTCTCCTTTTATCAAAATATTACTATGAATGTACATGCTGCATAATATTTTGTAGAATAAACCATTGATATTAAATGCTAACGGTTTTAATTTAAGAATTATTTATGAATAACTGTGTGAAATGCGTACAAAACATTCAGATAACATATTGAAGGCTGTGGTCAATCATTTCCAGAATTTTATTGTGTGCTGCGATTACTAAACAACTGAAATGATTACTCCCCCTGATACACTGATGTTGAACAATTGTACTCACAAAGCCCGGTATGTCACCGTGTATAACCAGCGGCCGATCGTCAACCCTGCCGCCTGTCCTACGACCGACTACTCCTGTTGGGCTAACCTGGAAATCTGTGAGGTCGAAGTTTTCGGTGGGTGAATACGATAGTGAATTACAACTTGCGACTTTAAAAACCGACAGAAATTGTTTGTGTTCTGCATATTCCCTAAAAGAGTAAACTCATATGAATCTCCATCCTACTGAGAATTTATGTCAATATAAATTTCTTGAGCCAGAGGCAATGTTAAAAATTATTTGAGAGTTATGTTTCTTAGCATTGCTTTCTGATTTCTTAAACCTGCCTATATTTAAGTACAACTGGATCATATTCATCCTTAAAAAATGTTAAACTAAATTTCCCCCAAGTGGTATCCAGATTTTGATGCAAAGAACATGTCAGCTTTTGAATGCAAGATTTTATGGTACAGAAAATCTTGTAAATTATGTGGAAAAAAGATTCATGGAGACTTCGTCTAAAAAGATTTATTAAGATTTACTGCTCTCCTCAAAATCATAACAATTGTCATACCATCACTTTATACTCCATGGTTAACTTAAATTTTAACTTTACCTATGACTTGCAGCTTGTGCCTTTGGGACCTATGGACCAAATTGTGAGCACCAGTGTAACTGTAAGGGGGAGACTTGTGACCCAGAAACTGGACTCTGTCCCTCCGGCTGCTCAGAGGGGCGGACGGGACCAAAGTGTGACCAAGGTATTATGTTAGTTTTGTACATAATTCTATTAATTTTTTTTTTTTTAAAGTTTCTTAAATTGATTTTTGTTCCAGGGCGGGCATTTCTATACTAACAGGATGTTTTTATATGTTCCCTCTGTAAGATTGAGTCATGACACAGAATTTAAAATCCACATTGCACCTACCCTCCTCTTGCTGAATTGTGATAAAAATGCATTTTCTTCTTCAAAATGGAACAAATGTAATCATATATAGTCTTACCTCCTTTTAGACTGTGCTCCAGGACTTTTTGGTGAGAATTGCGCCAATTTCTGTGGATATTGTCGGAACGGCAAAGCTTGTGATGCAGTGTCCGGAAAATGTCCAGAAAAAAAGTGCGACCCGGGCTGGGAAGGTGCCTTGTGCAAAAACGGTAGATATACTGCAAACTTTCATTTGTTTCCAAGCGATGTATACAAAAAAAAATCACAATTCGTTACAAATGTGTTAAGTTCAATGTCTTATTTTTTATAGAATGTAAAAAGTATAAATATGGGGAGGACTGTCAATTGGACTGTGGAAATTGTCTTGGTCTCAAGGACTGCGAAAAATCGTCTGGAATTTGCGGAGAAGGTTGTCATAAAAATTGGTATGGACCTATGTTAAGTTCAATGTCTTATTTTTTATAGAATGTAAAAAGTATAAATATGGGGAGGACTGTCAATTGGACTGTGGAAATTGTCTTGGTCTCAAGGACTGCGAAAAATCGTCTGGAATTTGCGGAGAAGGTTGTCATAAAAATTGGTATGGACCTAACTGCAATTACTGTAAGTATGAGTATGTACCAGTGCTAGTAAATTATAATTACAAAATATTTAAATAATAATGATATGTACATAAATAGTAGTTTTCTACAGCATTTTAAGTTTAAACTGAATAATAAATCTATGTACATTGTAGTACTTATTTAACTTAAATATTTCTATTTTTGGCTTCAGCCTGTCCCATTGGAATGTATGGCGGTGCCTGTGACAAAATGTGTGGATTTTGTGCAGGAAATGCCCCTTGTCATTCTACAACAGGACTATGTCCCAGTGGGTGCCAGCCTGGATACATGTCGGAAAGATGTGACCTTGGTATGTATATGTATACAATTTATAGAATTAACTGTATATATCTGATGTGTTACTGTATCAGTGCTGTCTTGATGTGTTTTCATGTTAAGCATACCGTAGAAGTACATTTTTCCGCGTCGTATTAATTTGCGCTATGTGCGCGGTCACAAACTTTCCGCGGAAAAAAGTATATCTACAGTATTTTTTGTAACAATTAAGTATATGCATTGCTAAATTTGTTCACTGACAGAATGCCCAAGATTTACTTATGGGCAAGGATGCTTTGAACGTTGTGGAAATTGTGCAAATGGCGCAACATGTGACCATGTGACCGGTACCTGTTCCGAAGGTTGCATGCCGGGATACACCGGGCCAAAGTGTGAAACAGGTCAGAAAGATATTTGATTATCTACTTTTAAAAATAATTCTTTAAACTTCTTTGATGGCTTAATCAATTACTCAGTACTAGGATATTAATTCTGTTATCTGTACTTTGCTTTCAGTTTGTGACACCGGTTTCTATGGAGAAAATTGTCAGTTACCTTGCGACAATTGTCGGGACTTAAAATGTCACCATGTAACGGGCCAATGTATAGATAACTGTCGTCCTGGATGGAAAAACTTACCATTCTGCGATCAAAGTGAGTTTTTTTTTCCTTGTTTAAAATAATATTTACTCAGCAAACTCATGATTCCTAATCGGAAGTTAGATTTACAGATTGAATTCCGTGTTTTGATTAATACGATTTCAGAATGTACTTCGGGGATGTTTGGCGATCAGTGTATCAATATTTGCGGTCCCTGTAAAGACGGTCAACCATGTGATCACGTGACCGGGGAATGTTCTAATGGCTGTCAAGCAGGATGGATAGGAATGCAGTGTTCAGAAAGTAATTACATTATGAAATCTAATTCTGATTAGTTTATTTAACGTTCTCCAGATAGCATTTAATTCACAAAACAAATTTCGATTTTTAAAATCAGTTGCCAAAAAACCTTTCGGTTTCAAAATAAGTTGTCAAAAAAGCAAAAAAAAACAAGAATTTGTCTTTTATCATGCTTGCGACACATGCTTTCCATGAAGCACACTATTTTATAGAAAGTATTCTCTAATGTTTCAGCTTGTGCTTTGAATACTTACGGAGAAGAGTGTTTGAATGAATGTGGACACTGTTTTGGAAATAGTAGTTGTGTTCCGGAAGACGGGGTCTGTACTGAAGGATGCCGGGACGGGTACATCGGCGAAAAATGTAAAGAATACTATTATATGAAATTCTTGTAAATGCCTATGATTGAATCAAGTAAAAATGCATATTCAAGTACTGTAGACTTGTAGTTCACATAAATGAATTGTTATAAATGTTTATTAAGGTATTTCCGCCAAATCGGAGCAGATGGCGCCGATGACTGCTGTGGTGGGAGGAACGGCAGGTGGCGCTGTATTCGCTATAATGCTTGTTGTCCTAGTGGTTTTCTTAATCAGGTATAATTTTTGCAAAGTTCCAAAATACCCCGGTCAAATGATTTAATCTTGTAAATTTCGCTATTGTTAAGTAAAGTATACTGGTATGTGTTTTATCTTAAATTTTTTATAGAAAGAGAAAGGAAAAGAATCAAGTTAATTCGTCTGTAGACCAGAATATGAACGCCCATTGTGCAAACGGTTAGAAATTTTTGTTGCTTTAAAAATAAAAGGTCTGGAAAACTCATCTGGCCGATATTGAAACAGGTCATGAAAAAATAGGTATGCAAACATTTTGTGCAATTGACAAATAAATCATTTTACAACTGTGAAAAAGAAAGTGAATTATAAGTTATGCTTTTTGAACTTAAATGAAGAATTTCAGCTGAAACAATTTGTACATTAACTAAACAATGAATAGAAAGCAACTGTTTATGAATAAATTGTGTTTGTGTTCCTGTAAAATCAATTTCAAAAAAAGACTTCTGTTTTTTTTTCCTTTTACTTCACATTGTTCATCTAATCAATGTTGCGCTCGGAAGATACAAATAAGATTCTTGGTGAAATTTGTAAAAGTATACACATGTTATTTATTTTTTTTAAAGTTGCCTCTTTTCCTAAAACTTTTGAATAAGAGGAAAATATCAAGTAACCAAAGTTACAATCCAGTTTTTTTTCAATCATTCGTAATCTATGCGTTGCAGAGCCGTTGGAGAAAACTTCCTAGCTGTGATTTTTTTTTCACAATAAAGTGTAGAAAAGAATTTCTTTCTGTAACCTGTTTTAAATTGAAAAACTTAGTGTGAAAAATATTATACCAAAACGGAAATCATCTTTACATACTGTTGACCAAATTTTAATTGCGAGCGAGAAATATTCGCGTTTTTTGCGACGTTCTTTCATTGGCGAATACTTAATTCTCATCACGAACCAAATATTCACCTTTGTTTGTCTCTGTATTTATGTAGAATTTTACAGAAGTCGCTAGCTAGTAGCCGCAGATGTTGCAAAGCATATTGCAAAAAATCTTTAAATGTTTTCATGATTTCATAATGAAAAAAAAGTCATCACTGGAAAATGTTATAATAGTTTATGCAAACGAAACGATTCCCACCATAAAGTTATACTATGCATGCACCATTTTCAAATGAAGAACAAGAACCATGTTTTGAAGTTAATAATTCCCCACTTGATTTGCAGAATGTTTAATGTAATTAAACGCATTTGTCGTAGACATGCTCTAAACATAAATTAAGAATTTATCATCATTGCTAGCTAGGGTTTTTGATCCGAAATCAAATTTTGGATCGGAAACCCTTGGTAAGCGGAGATGAGAACTTATAAGTAAGCGTGTTGAAAAAATACGCCAACATTATAGTTTAAATTTTGTCTTTTATGATATGTATACTAGTACCTTAGATACTGCCAACAGCCTTGGAAAGGAAGATATAATTTATAAGTAGGTGGTCTCCTACTGGCTTGCTTAACGTAATCTTTCGCAAATTTAGTTTCCGGACCCCTTTCCAATCTTTTAAATTCTTTTACTATAAACAGTCATGAGTGAATATATATATACCACATTCTAGCATAGAATTATGTGCACATCGATATAGATAGGCAAATCAGTTTAAAATTATTTCAGAAGTTCAAAAAAACTCATGGCCCTGACTTTGAGACACTGTCCTTTGGGAAACGTTCGATGGAGGACTCGTCCTGTGATTATTGTCTACAGACTGAACCAATTATCCGAAAAGATTTCAAAGAGGGAATCCTGGTCTGCCAGGATTGCAACGCCAAGGGTAAGTCATTACAAGCGTTATTTATTTCATTTACTAGTACTTATTTTATTTTTATCATTTTTTTTTTTTTGGACGAATCGCAAATAATTAAATATCGCAAACATATTGAAAATCGGATTATGAATCCTAAAAAGTTTAAAAGAAGATTTAGAAATTAATTTTGAGTGTCTACTTTTGGCGTTTCTAGCTCACCCTTCATGTATGGGATACAATTCAACCCTCGCAAAGCGTTCTCTGAAATCACCATGGCAGTGCATCGACTGCAAAACGTGCACTGTGTGTCTAGACGCGGGTGACCCCGTAAGTAGCCATCACTACATCGGATTTGTTTGACGATTCTGAAATGTCTTTTAAAAGTCGAGAAAATTTAGTTGAAAATGATGTAATTTTAGGACATGATGCTGTTTTGTGACGCCTGTGATAAAGGGTATCACATGAACTGTCACGAACCAGCTATTGAGGACAAACCACAAGGTAATTCTACCAGCACCGACAATATCCAATAAACCTAGTGTATATATAAAAAAAAATCAAGCAAATGACCGCTGTATTTCTTTCCATTTACAGGTAAATGGGAGTGTCAGACATGCCAAGATACGGAATCAGTGGATGGATGTATGGAGGTCGACGAAGCCAACGACACTGCAGACGACAGTCGAGGTCTCGGAAACTATCATCATTTGTGTGCCTAGACTCCTACGTTTTACGATTACATGTTACAATTGTGTATCAAATTAAAGCTATTAAAACTGAACATTTTTTACGTGTGATTCATATGAGTTTACTCTTTTAGGGAATATGCAGAACACAAACAATTTCTGTCGGTTTTTAAAGTCGCAAGTTGTAATTCACTATCGTATTCACCCACCGAAAACTTCGACCTCACAGATTTCCAGGTTAGCCCAACAGGAGTAGTCGGTCGTGGGACAGGCGGCAGGGTTGACGATCGGCCGCTGGTTATACACGGTGACATACCGGGCTTTGTGAGTACAATTGTTCAACATCAGTGCATCAGGGGGAGTAAAAAATTCGTTGCTCTACAAAAAATTATATACTGTAAACCCTTTAAAACGTTCTTAAATTTGAATGTTTAAATTGAACATGAGGTTTCTTATGAGGTTCTCACCCGTATCTGACTTGTATAACAAAGTGCTCCATCAGTAAACACGGGAGTGTTCGAAACATAAACTCGAACACCTTTTCGGCGACCCTCGTTGTACGGTTCTAAAATGGAATTTTTATGTTTTGTTAGTAACAAATACAGGTTAAAGTCGGTAAAATAAACATACACCAAAAACAGCTGATTTCATCGTGATATAAAGATAAATTAATTGAGCTTTTTAAGTTTACACAAGTAAGTATACTAACGGTCGTTTCTGAAGTAGATTTGGATGTTCTTGATGTGGTATTCCCTCCCCAGGTCCACGTACCACTGGACTCGGAATACGTTGGATGTACTGTAGGCACGAGTACATCGTCCCGTGGACCCGTTCTGTTCACGTACCCCGTCCACCGCCAGAACCGACGTGTTATGGCCGTCTTGATGTGACACTTTGTCCAAGGCGACATTTTCTGTCATTCATATGAAATATAATTATCTGGGAGCATAGCTTTAAAACACAGATAGAGCTAAAAAAAATGTTATTGGAAGTAAAATGTCTTTCGTTTGATTGTCAATCGATGTCTTACACACGAAAAATTAGTACAGTACAGTCTGAGTAAACAGGACCTTTCATTAAAAAAAAAATACTCAAATCTTCCGTAATGCATATAAAATTTGTGCAATGGACTCTGCATATACAACTTGTTGAATACTAGTATCTTTCAGTGTGAGTCAGTACTTACGTATTTGACAGGTGGGTTTTCCTGACCATCCGAACTCGCACTCCTCCATACATTCTCCCGTCAATGAGTGACAGGCTGCCCCGTACTGACAATGACATGCGTACTGACACAAGTAACCAAAAAATCCCATCGGACACGAACCTTGAAAATCAAAAAGTGGAGATAGATAACCCACTTGCATCATCATTAATATACTACATGTAGTATTAAATATTTTCTTTGATGGTGCTGATTTTTTCGGTGCTACATGAATAACTTTCAAACAATTTATAATATTATACTTTCATGTAAATTAGCTGAATCTGATTGGTCGAGAAACATTTGTTTAAGAACACTTAATTACCCGCTGATATTGAAGCCACGCCCTCCAGCCTAGCAATTGTCAACATTGCTTGACGACGGGTGATATTAAAAAAAATAGCGACTGCGCAGAATTTATGCGCGCACGGTTCACTGTTATATGTACCGGTACAATGTATTTGTATAAAACATTCAGTATAATATAATAAATACTGAATGTAGTTGAGTGCAACATTGAAAAATTTTACTCCTCGAAAACCATTGTCAACCTCGGCTGCGCTTTGGTAGACAATGGTTTTCTTGGGGTGAAAACTACATGCAATATTTATATCCTAGTATCATGTAAGAGCGGTTGCATGTGTGCATAAACAAATATATATTTATGCTCTAGATATGTCTCAAATTCTCTTAAATTAAGGGGGGACCAATCACAGTGACGGTAACTCAGGTTTTTCCTTCAGTAGTTTTGGTTGTAATGATTATAAAATAATTCTATTCTGAATACTGCAAGTGACATCCCCCAAAATTTATAACAAATGGTATTTTTCTAAATAAATAATAAAAAATTTAATCCAAGTTTCATATACATCTCTGATATACAATGTACGTACACAAGATCTGCAAAATAAAACATTCCTATCTTAAAAGCTGTATGAGTTATTCCGAGAAACGAGATATCCTATTTGCAATATATTGCAAACAAGCAAATTCAAAGAATTGGGGTACCCCACTTTCGGTGTCTTTGTGAGTGAGTAACAGTTGTCGCTATTTATGGCATATTGTGTCAAATATGAACACCCTATCATATGTCATCATATCATATGTCATCATATGACATTTTAAAACTAATCACCAAAATTGATTTAAAAATAAGGTTAAACATGAAGATTAAGGTCAATGGGTCAGAAATCAGAGCATACTGACAAATACCTAGTCTTGTGGTAATGTACTTGTCAAATATGAGAATCATTTCTCTACTCTTTCAAAAGTTACAGAAAAAAAAAACATTTAAAAGCCACGTCTCTTCCAACTCAAAAGTTGTGACCCATGTTAAAATTTTGAAAAGTAGGTAAAACTTACATGCTTGGTTAAACTTCAAGGCCAGGGTCACGAGGTCAAGTAATGTTTTAATTTTTGAAAAGTAGGTCAGAGTGTCAAAATTCATATTGTTTTTAGAAATGTCTTGTCACAGGTAATAGATGTGTATTATATAAAATTCCTTTCTCTTCTCATTTTTAAAAACGATATGACCAAGGTTAAAGTTTTTTTGTGATAGATTGACAGACGGACAAATGAATGAGATTCAATGTTCCCTTGCTTTCGCGAAGGCGGGAGGGGGGGGGGGGCAAAAATG
>PRKT01000443.1:341267-363830 GCA_003671525.1 Saccostrea glomerata | reverse complement strand
GGGGGGGGGGGGGGGGGGGGGCAAAATGGACAAGTTCAACAGCTGTACTTTTCAATTAATAAACAAAATTCAAAATCATATTAACAGGCGTCTGGTTTGTGTTCATTTGAACTATAATTTTAATGAATAAAATAATAATAGGAATATCTCCGATTTATAAACAACTGATGCAATTTTTTCCCCAAAAAAACTGCCACTTTGAAAACTATAGAAGTTATCCTGAAATATATGTACCATTTTGCCAGTCGCCCGCCTGCCAATTTCACCACATTAAAAAAAAACAGATTTTATTTTAAGGAGAAACCGGTTAAAAAATTGACTAGTCTTCCAAATATATAGGACGTCCAGTAATGATAATAATGACGAATATAACTATAATCTGAAAACCATTTTATATGTGTAACTACGCCTATATTTTTATTTTTATGTACATGGAATGCATGTAGGAAGGGTTAATTGAGGGATACTGTGTGATTTGGGGACAAGATGGGGGAGGTATAATATATACTCTAACTTAGGTCATTTTCTTTAAATACATAATACACATGTACGTCTATATGTGTAGTCACACAAGTATGCAATAATTATAAAATGTTTCAAGAATAATGAAAAAGCTTCTTTTCAGTTTTTTTTTTATTATTATAATTGATGAAAAAAATTAACAAAGCATAAAGTGAGCGACACTTGGTGAAATAAGATATAGTTCTTTTTGGATGAAATGTGACCAAGTGCTTAAAATTATGACACTTCTTGACTTGGCTTCCACTTAAAATAAACTCGATTTATAACCTACCTAAAATTTATCAATATAGAAAGAAATTCCATCACACTGCATTCAAAATGCTGTGAATATTTAACATTTACGGATAAGTATTCGTTTTCCATTCGAGATTTGAGAATATTGAAGACTTTATTGGTCGATTGAATCCCAAAAATCTTTTATGCGACTTGCCTATTTGTAATGCACATCATTCTTCTAAAGTTATTGACCTTGTCAGTACTAAACTCGAATAACAGATTTTTGAAATTGTATTGAAAAAAAGCAAAAGCTATACTTAAAGAAATTCTACAACAATTCTTTTAAAATAATTAATACCCCCTCCCCCAAGAAAAAAGAGAATCGTTAGTACATCACAAGAATACTCTCAGAATTACAAAAGAACAAAATTATTAAAATCTGAAACAAAATTAATGAAATCTTAAAAGTGCGTGTATTTTTTTTCTTAATTGTTATTTACCAGTTAATGAAATGTTTTCCTCTCTTACTCATAAAGCTGTCACTCCCCTAAATCCGCGCGATATTTGACAGAGAAAAAAACCTCACAACTTTACCTTGAGCGGCGTGTTGAACCATCCACGAGGTGAAAACGGTCCAGACAGCCATATCCAAAACATAATTGGTCATTTTAGAAACAGACATTGAATTCAAATTATTCACTATTTATTTTCTTCATTCTCTGGCCTCCTTAGTCGAGGAAGTTGTGTATCTATAATACCGTAATAAGATGAGTCGTATGTTGACCAGCGGCGTAATCGTCACTAGAGCTATATCCCCAGGCCCCATGTCCTTAGATACCTATGCAGTTCCGTGTTTTATTTGTGTATGTAAAAAAATATACAACATTTGAGCTGGGATACGGGACATGCTGAACACAAGAGGTTAAATTCTAACATGATTTATAAGAGGTTTCGGCTGTTGTGATGTTTCTCATCTATTCGTGCTTCGCTAAGATTCCTGGGTCCTTACATTTCAGTGGCAGGATTCGAAGCACTTGTTTGTTTACTTGTTTCTAATATGGCTGCACAAATAAATATAGTTTTTTTTGTCATATCATTTGAAATAATTAATCTTTTTCGTCATTTCAGTTGTTTAATGATAAGATTGATTAAAGTATTGGATAGAATTACAAGAATGATTGATTTAAGTGTTGGGTAGAATTATGAAAATTATTATTAACATCAATGTGGTCATTTTTCTACTGCACCATATCGGTAAATTGCTAGTGCTTTTTCATTATAACGCGATTTATGTTCATTCCTATATTGCGAGAAAGACCTTTTTTTAAATTGACAATAAACTTGGCAATTATTTAAGGAATCACTGTCTAGTTTTGCGAAGCCCGTTATGTTAAAATTATCCCATGTTTCCCACTATTGTTGATGTCCCTGGCATACTCTCCAAACTAGACAGTGATTCCTTATATTTCCATTTCATTGTGAAATAAAATTGTAGACTTGAACATTGAAAATGTAGACTAATAGATTTAAAATACACGAGGACTTCTATGCCAATTTCAGTAGTCCTGCACACTGACAACAAACACAAAGGCAGCCGCATGAGATTTACATGCATATTTGGCCTCCTTAGCGTCAGACACAGAGACAGATGCGCACGAGACTTGCATGCGTAATAGGCCTCCTTAGCTGCTGACCTATCGACCTGCCTAATTTACATTCCGGCAGAATTATCAAAAAATAAACTCTCCCAACTTTCAAACAGTTATTACAGAGAAAAAAATTAGAAATGGAAATATTGAGTACTTGAAAACATTGCATCTGTTAGCTTCACTAAAACAGTTGATTCCTTTTGTGTCACTGTCAATAATTGCCTTTAGAGTTGTAATACATAAGGAAATAACTTAGTGTCGGTTTGAAAAAAAATCCAAATGTTAAGTTTCCTAAAAGAATCCATCCTTCTGGTCTATGTGCGTCATGATTGTTTTGTAAAATTCAAATTGAAAACAAAAAAGGATTATTTCATTATCCATAATAACGGTATTTGCGTAAGTATAACAAAGGCCAATACGATCCAGACTTTTGGACCTCAAAATAAATGGGGGCCTTTAATTTTTTTAGGCCATAGGGAGGTACAAAATGTCATTGAAAAAGCTAAAGGGCTTCTCGAGATGGAATGAAAATGAAAGTGTTTCAAAAAACTGTGTTTTGAATGTATGACCTTGATTATTGACACTGAAACCACGGGATGGAAACGAAAGTACTACAATACAGACAGACGGACGGTCAGACAGACCGAAAGTAATATCCCCACTTTAAGCGGGAGACAATAATTCAGTTGAAGACAGAAAAAAAGTGAATTTTCTTTATTCTTTTTCTTAAACGGAAGTTATTATAACGGTTGTAAAAATCCTTTTATCTTTTGGGATTGCGATTGACTTTGAGGGAAAAATGGATATTTAACAAAAAACTTGGTCAGTATAACGGTTGATTTATTTATTGTTGATTCTGTCACGATTTCATTTTTGATCAAATTAACCTCGCTTGGTGTTTTAAATAGAAGTCCATGCCTTGGATTCGTAAGATCTTCCACCTATCTACAAATTAAATTACTAGGACACACAAAACTTTTTGAAGTGCCTTTTAATGTCATCCATCGACGGATGTTGAATGATTGCATGATATGACATGATAATTATGTCATAATTATTTTTTTTTTATATAACAGATTCGAGTGTTTTTAATACAGACGGGCTTCAAAGAAAAGGACGTCATCCAAGACTTAATATTCATCCGAATGGCTTCATTTAATCAAATACTGGACCCATGGGTGTATATTTTATTCCGTAAAACTTTATTCACCCGACTAGTTCAATTTATCAAAGTTCATTTATGTTTACCGAAAAAACAGTTTGATTCCAAACGACCAGGCATACAAGATTCCGAAGAGATAAAACGGTTAAAGCAAACAGAGGCAGAACAGTACTGCAGGGAGGCAAATGACCCACTTTGTAATGAATCCACGGGAACGGTACCTTCTTGTGAGGATTACTGAGGATCAGGAATCCAGAAGTGACGTTTTATACTTGCTCAAGAGCATAAAACAGGTGCGTGCATGTTATTGCACTGAAAAGCTCAGGTAGTCCAAAGATTATTTTCCACACATGTGTTCATGAGTGACATTTTATTGTAAAATTATTCAAAAGAATAAATAGATGAATCATACAAAAAATAAATAACAGGAAATATCTATGGATTTTGTAGTAATTTGCTGTGGGGTTACCCCCTGGTCGCTTTTACTCGGGCATCATCAGATCCTCTGTGATATAAAATAGAATCGCTTAATTGTTTACTGAGCAACAGATTGTCATTGCGCTATCAGGCATTCATCATCGACAGGACTTTGAATTATGTAACGTTATGGGTCCAGCATGTGACTTATTCGACTGCTGAGATATAATGATAGACAATTTGTAATATAATCCATATTGAGCGGTCAAAGTCATAGGGAACCGTGACGGGGCCGTGACAGGTTGGACACAAGTCAATATCAATTTTTATCACACATTTCCATATATCGTAGAGTTTAAATGTTCCACAACGGCGTCATATAGGTAGCTGTACTGCTCCTGGAAATTTAATAATGCAAATAAGTTAACAAATAAATCAACGTAATTGAATTTTCTTGAAAAGAGAATCGATTTGGATGTCTTTTTGATGAATTATATGTACTCACTATGGATTCAATAAACTGTGGTCGTCGAATGTGGATTTTGCGTACAGTGTGGAAAACGTCAACCTTTCCTTCTATGTTTAGACGGTCCAGGATAAGGCTTAAAGCGCAATATAGACCACTACATTTAGCGCCATCTCTAAAAAGAGGCATTAATTTTTTATTTAAAACATATTTAAACGTTGGAATAAAATTAGAAAAAAACAATTGTTATTCCAATTTCCTTGAATCTAACAAATTTGCATAATCAAATTATTGTTTAAGATACACGAAAATATTTTCTATTTGACGGCTACTTATCTTTATTGATATTGGCACTTCACAAAAAATAAAAGACTCTTTTTTAACACTTCAAAAGGGTTATGTTTAATTCGACACGGGTCTTGCAGCATTTTGTTAAAACAATATTTGTGTAATCAATCATCATAAAATTGGACAGTGATTGAACGTCAGAACACACGTAATTGCTACAAATGACAATGATTAAACTCGGTAATAATACGCCTAAAGATTTCAATGACATTTGCACTTTGTAAATCAATGGACCAACTTACTTGCACATGATCAGTACACGACTCGTGGACACTACCGTCTGCTGTACTTCCCTGACGACAGAAAGTATCGTCTGCAAAGATTGCGGAGTTTCCCGCTCCACCGGCCAGTCGTTCAAGTGATGAGACTTCATGTTTGGTATGCATACTCCACTAATTAAGCTCTTTCAAATGACACCAAGGTCAATGGCCTTGTGACCTTGATTATGACCTATATGCTGAGAATAGCTTTTTATCTGCAGACTTTAACCTTTGCCATAACTTTTGAAATAGAGACTGCATATTTTGTATGCATACTCCATTACCGGGTAGTTAATCTCTTTTAAATGACACCAAGGTCAATGACTTTGCTACCTTGACTGACCTGTATGCTAAAAATAGATTTTTTGTACCTTTGCCATAACTTTTGAACCACAACAGATAGAGACTTCATAGTTGGTATCCATACTTTACCAATCAAGTACTTTCAAATGATATCTAGGTCAATGACCTTGTGACCTTGACTGTGGCACATATGCTAAAAATATCTTTTTAAAAATTTGTTGCCGCCGGGCACATAATGTTTCATAAACACATCTTGTTTCTCTTTGATATGCATATTATCAGCTATTTCAAGAAGAACTTTGGCATTTATTATAATATTGTAGGAATTCCGGCGGTCACAGGAACCTATAGATAGATCAAGTTACACCACAAGCTACTACAACCTTCTCAAAGAGTACCTAAACCCAGTGGTGAAGGCCGAGTTTCCTCATGCCTGGGAGGAGCTGGAGATCCGTGAGAATGAGACAGAGAGATATCCAGGCTTAACCATCAGCTACAAACACTCCACCATCTTTCTAGCCCCCAAGTCTCACTGTGATCCTATCCAGTACTTGTATGACGACAACCTGGCTAAGAAAACCATCAATGCACATCGCTGGATGAACTCAGATGAGACAGACCTAGGTTGTGTTGGAGATCAAATATATGATAAAGGAGTCAGGTACATAGTGAAATCACTAATGAAAGAGATGTTGAGTTTGTAAATCAAAGGGGCTTCCACTACCTTTCACACAAAAAAGATTCTATACCATATTAGTCTATTTATTGTAAAATTTTCCATGAAGTATACTGATATGTTTACTTGGTAATATCCGTTCAACACTAGAAAACCCATGAGAACTACGGTAAATCATTAAAAAAAAATTATCAATTTACAGGGCTGATACATTGATAACACAACCTATTGAAGAGATCTGGAAATCAAGAGAATTTGAGTCACTATCGCAAGTCAAATGGACAAACATTGGACTTAGGAGTGGGATGTTTAGAACTTATCCTGGCCATAGATCAAAAAGAGGATATGATCCAACAAAGTATGCATACATTATGATATATACCTAATTTCCTTGTACAAAAGTTTTAAGTTTTCGATGCAATTTTGTTCTTATAAGAAAATAATCTCAAGGAAAAACCAAGCACAGATATACGTATATTAAATAACATGTCTGTACCTGTATTGAATTTAATTTCTAACTTTAAATCTTTACTTTAGGGATTTTTCATATTGGTATACATGTTATTTTTTAAGGCGGCCCTGGTACAAGAGAACCAGCAGTACCCCGTGGAGAACCTCTATCTCTACACCTTATATGGATGCAGCAGGAGTGGGTAAGATTGTCACCATCTCCCAGGCTGTGTTTGAGGGAATGACTCCGCGCACAGATGAGGACTGCTTCAACATCTCTAAACCTCTACCAGGAGGCTGTGTGTGTGAAGTAGATACTGACTGTATCAGTCGTAAGTACAGTTCTGAACAAATCTTATTATTCAAAAGAATAGAGAAACAGTATTCAAAATCTTAATCATCATACAATTCCAAGTCTAAATTTTTATGTCCTCCTATGAATGTGGCTAAGGCGTATTGTGATTGTCATGTCCATACTTTGTCTTTCTGTCCATCCACCCATCTGTCTGTCCGTTACACTTACATTTTTCTTAGCACTTTAAAGAATGTGTTCAAATTGTTTTTATCAAAATCCAGACACTGATAAATATTGGCACGAGCTATTAAACTGTATCATGATCTTTCCTTTGATATAACTTTTTCTCATTTTCATGGCACACATGCAGATATGCACTGATGACATTGATTCAACTGTGTGAAATTTTGATCTCCCTGATAACCTTGACTTCATTATTCCTCATTTTAATGCTTGCCTATATCATAAACTTAAATTACATAAAAACAAATTTTGTGAAAAGAAGACTTATTTGTTCATAGATTGTGTTGATTTTATGTGCCCAGATTGAAAGATCCCTGGTGTATATTGTTTTTATCCTGTTTGTCTGTCTGTTGTCAACTTTAACCTAGCCCATAACTATTCCGCTGTCAAGATTAAGTGTATACCACTTAAGTTTACATCCCACTCCAGAATTGTGTTACCATCGGGGGCATATATAGTGTTTCACGTACACATCTTGTTAAAGACTTAATGTTATAATAATCTATAATTTTGTTGATTCTGCACAGGTGTGTGTTATGTGAGTGAAGCACCAGGTCCTAACTCGGACCAGCGCCGCTGTGCTACAGAGCGTGTGGAGGGAGTGACAGGACTGGACATCCTGTATGATGATTTTCAGAACAGAACAATGGAGGCCATGCAGGCCAGTAATGGGCTGAAGTCCTGTAACCAACATTATGTTTGTCCCAATGGAGAGAATAAATGTCAGACAAGGTTTGCTTGTTATACATGTGGTTGCTGTCTTTTATATAGTTGAAGTAGATCATGATTTGACTTTATTCAGATTGATTATACCTATCATTTCTGCGGAATATATATTAACCAGTAAATGATATGCATTGTAACTTTTAAAAATTGTCACAAATACTGTTGTATTCTATTCAACAGGTGCTACTTGTTTGACAGCAAGGCATTTCTTGTAATGGATCCTGATTTTCTGATAGCCAGTGCTTTAGATGAGAGTAAATATGAACAGGTCCAACTCGGGACTAAAGAAGGAGAGGTCATGAAAGATCTCATCTATAAGCATGGCTTCTTTGATCGAGGAGAGAGCATAGATTTTCAGGGATCATGTCGAATCACACCAGAAGAGCCAAAGGTACTGTAGATGCCTTATTTTTCGTGAGTACTTATCATCACGAGATGGCTCTCTTACGTCAAATTGCGAGAATAATATATAATGCGCGAATGGACGCTTGATCAAGAGAATTGACATGCATTTCAGCACCATAAAAATAAACGCGAGTAATTGTATTTTGCGAGTGGTGCTTCTCGCAAAATTACATGATAATTAATTCCTCGTATATAATTAGGATTCTACAGTAATAGAATATTCGAATTTGCCTTGCCATAAACCAGCAGGTGAATAAGGCACATTAATATATAGCTAAATTTTTCAGCTTTTTTTTTTAAAATGATCTGTTCCTTTGCAGTTATCTCTGGATGGGATCCCCAAAAATCCAGGGGAACAGGACGACTACATCAGAAACAAGGGTCCAATTCCTCAGTTCAACAGTGAATATGGCTGTATTCAAGATGTTATACAATTTAAAACTAATGATCAAGCACTAGGTATTAACACCATTTTTTTATATGGTATATGGTAACATAATTAAAGAATTTGTGGTTGGGACTTCCAAATCACTTTGACATATCCTTTGAATTTGAAATATTGGTGTTGGAGATACCAAAGGTCAATTGTATTTTTTATAATCAACAATGCATCTATTGATTAGAAAGACTTGGGCTTTTTTACTTTGAATTAAATTAGTTGATAAATATACATCTTTCAGGTCCTAGTGGAATGATAACGGGGAATGTATCTGGACCCTGCATGTCTGGATTTTACTATGTGACCTCACTGCCAAAAACAAATCTTTACCTGCTCATTATAGAGAACTGGAATTCACATCCAGCCTCTTTCTTCTATAATTTCAACTGCCAAATCACACGAAGGTAAATGTAAATATTTATCTTGGAAATTTGTGTAAACTGTAGACCAGTAAAAATTGTCTCAATTAGGAGAAACATTATAGCTTGTATATTACAATAAAATTATGTTATCATATAGAAAAACAACAAATAAGTTATTTTCTTGCATTCTATAACACCTTTTCCCACTTGTGAACTTCTGATATTAGAAGGGATCCATGTTTGCTTTGCTATCATTTTGTAATGTTTAATTGAACTTTTGAGTTTGCTTCCTCTTTGTCATCTTCACATTACAGCATTGTGAACTCAGGAGCATATCGTATCATTAACGGTACATGTAATCAGGTGTCAAAGTCCAGCCGCACTCTAGCAGAGGAGGGGAAGTGTCCTAAGATGTCTGACAAGGACCTGCTGTGTATCTACACTACAGCCACGCCCCTCACCTCCACCCCTATACTAGTGTTACTGACTCTTCTGTGTACATATATCTATTTATAACAGAACATAAAGTGACATCACTCAAAATTGTACATCGAATTTTACATCGAGTAAAATGGTTGTTAATATTTAGACTTTTTTCTTTCATGACAGAATCTGTATATTTTATTATGTTATATAGGTCTCTCTAAGTATTTATTTAAATGTTAAATGTACTTGGACAACATTTTTGTATTAAGTTATATATGCAACATTTAGGGTTGGTATAAAAGTATTGTTCTATCATTTTATATAGTGGATATATGTACATGTATATCCGAAATAAATTATATAGTCAATTGATCTGTGTATGTGTTGAACTTAAAAGTACGTGTAGTTTATACCAAAGATTGCTTTTAGGTATTTATAAAAGGCAGTGTTGCACTTCAGAAATTCTCCTGCAAGTTGAATTTTAATTTGACCTCAGCCATGAGAATCTTCATTTTATCATTCCAAAAGCAAAAACAGTACATGTTCTATAAAAATAGTTTTTATTTAATGAAACATGAAAAATTGATGATATTGTGTCAAATTCAGAATAATGATCAACATCACTCGATTTAATAATAAAATTATCATACAAATCAATAATTCATATGAAAAATTAACTAACAAATTATAGCACAAAAAAAGACATGATGCACCAAAGCTAAGCAACTTAAATCTGTCATGCAACTATACATGTACTTCGTGTTGGGATTATATTGAATATACAATATGTTAATGTTATACATTTCACATGAAAAGCAGCTTACAATTTTTATTTACAGTACAACAAGTACTTGTACAATTAGTACCCTGCATTGGTGGAGATAAGTAGAATGTTTAGAATTTTAAATTTACTTCATACGATTTAAGGGCCACAGATACAACCAACTGAAAACTCAAAATTATCAATAAATATTAAGGTGACCATACAAGATTTAAAATATACAAATACATACAGTATCACAGCACAACATGGACTTTTCAGTGAATGTGGCATATACAAATTTACTTTGTTAAACTAAAATACAGAGTTGGATTTCAAATTAACTTGATCAATTGAAAAATAACTCCTTTAGCTGATACAAAGATGAATCATTAGTTATTCATTTTCAAATCAAGGGAAATAATCATCTACACTGATCAACAGAATGGGAAAACTTGGGAAAAATTTTGTGGAGCATTGATGAATTGGTGTATCAGTTGTAATCTCACTTCATGGTACTGACAGTGCAGGATCTACCCCTTAAGGAACTTGGAGACTATGTTGTCAATGAACCACTGCTCTGTAAATTGTAGGTGGTCACCGGGAGAGGCCAGGAAGTGGAGCCGACCAGTGCTGTTCATTGTCTTCAATCCCAACCAGTCCTATATGATTTGACAGATGAAAATTAATCAAGAGGGCTGATTCTTTATAAATAAAATAAGTACATATTTCTCATATCTATATGATAATATTATTTGAAAACAAGAAAGCATTCGGAGGATTTTCCAATGAGAACTTGATTTCATTGCTTTCACTGTTAATTACCTCTTGATAAAGTGGTGACTCAAAAAGGGTGAAGAGTTCTTTTGCTTGTCCAGGTTTGTAGAAGCCAAACCACTGAAATGACAAGATAATCAATGTTAAAGCTACAGATTTTATACTGTAGATCACTAAATTTTTGCAACACCTTAGTAAAATAGAAGGTGCACAATGGCATTATGTATTAAAGTTATGTGAAAGTCTCATCAAATTTCATTCAGTGGTATGAGAGGAGTTGCTTATGAGATGGGTATCCCAAAGCATAACAGACAGAATTTTACAAATGGTAACAAAATTTACAAATGGTCAGTTACTTGATAATGAATAATCATACCACCAGCAAAATGTTGGATTATCTGGTACACCTGATCATATATTTATATGGTACTCCTCAAAAATGTTCCTACCAAACAACAGTGTACCAATTACAGGTTCCTACCCACCTCACTATCCCTGGGGTCCACCATCTCATCTTGTAAGAATTTGACCAGCACAAAATTCTTCAGTTTCAGCAAGTTGTTTTTCTGGGTCTCATTTCTCTTCTGAAATTTATGAATGAAAACATAACCGAATGGCATTCTGTCTTTTCTTCAGTGAAACTTTTGTATTTGAAAGTACATGTACATCATTGTACCAGTAGTTTTAAAATCTGTTGAAATAAAATATTTTACATTTTCCTGATTCAAGTCAGCTAAGAACACACTCTTTGATTTATATTCATCCTCCTGGAGAGGGTCATGCCAGTATTCTGCTTGGACAAGACTACAACATGCAAGTAGTTTATATTTATCAAGAAAAAGTATTATGGTATAATATTTAAATATATTTTATAAATATATAATATATAATATTTATATATATATTAAATATAAATATTTAATATTTATGCAAACTTAAATGTGGAACTTGATATAGGTGTATTTTTATTACATGTGCTATTATCTACAATTCCATGGAGTAAATATATCTTTCTGTTTTCACAATTTTGAATAAGACTGTAGGAACTTGGAATCATCTCCCATTATATACTTTCGAAAAGTTTTGAATAATTAAAAAGTAAGTAAAAAGTTATTTTATACAAGATAATCGCTGATTTAAGAATGGCTGATGAGGAGTAATAGACATATAGTCTAGAAGTTAATACATGTACAGCTCTTCATGGGAGGATAGTTTGAAAAAAAAACATAAGGTATACTTACTTATTCTGCACAAAACTGAAAGAAAAAGCAAATTATATAATTAAATTTTTTTTATACATGTATTTTCAAACCAGGAAAATATGCAGTAAACCTATTTTATTGATTTAGATAAAAAATAAATAAATATTTAAGGACCCTCTCTACACCAGTGCAAAATATATTTTGGGACATTGAGAAAAATATTAGGGATGGGTATGGACAAAAATTTCATATCACGATACATCACGATTTTTTCCCACAATATCACAATATTAAATATCATGATATTTTTAAAAGCAGTTTTTACAATGATTTTATATGAAAAGTCATTATTTTTCTAAAAAATATGCTAGAAAAACAAAATTTTACTTTCTTGAAATTTTTAAGCATATAAAATCAATTGTGTTTGGACGGTAAGATGCCATTTATTATACTCTCTGTAATTGTAATTTGAAAGATTGAACAAACAAATTAATAATTTCTCGACTTTGTAATACAATGAAGCGCATTGAAGTGGTAAAATTTTCTGTTTGGATGGAACGTTTTGAGCTATCTTTAGACACGCCCATTTCTTTAGAAAGGAAAAATCGGTCAAATGATTCAATCGAAAACCTGCAGAACAGGTATTCTATTAATATAATGGTAAATCAAATTGACGGTCTATATTAACACCGAGAAAGCATGTGTTCGACTCATACATGTGTTATTCTAACTCCAATAAACATGATAAAATCACAATTATGTACAAATTCGTTGCAATGCGTGTTTTACAGAACTCTATATATAACTTTTTTTTATTTAAAAATCATCATTTCGGTGTAACTCATGTTGCTTGTCGCGGAAAGTGGGGTGCCCTAAACATTACAACGAATATTTCTTTCTCGTTTCTAAAGAAATGGGCGTGTCGCTATGTTATAATTGACGTTCAAAACATGACTCAGAACGTTTCATCCAAATGGAAAATTTTACCACTTGAATGCGCTTCATTGTATGTACCCAAAAACCATGCAGTATTTAGGTCTCTGTATCACAATACATATCACACAACAAAAAATTGCGATATACCGATAAAATCTCAGATCCCTAAAAATTTAAGTGTATAAAGGTGTTAATATTGAGCTTATCTATTCAATTTGAATTACATAGTACCTCGCATTTGCCCCCAGGAAAAATGATCAAACACAACACAGTATCAGTGAATAGAAATCACTGATGTGTATATCCATAGAGAAAATACAAGATTGTATCAATAACATGTTCAATTAATTTTTCTTGGCCCTTAAAAAATGTAAAGAATTCTTGAATTGATTACAAATTGAGAAATATTCAATAAAATTCTATTTCTTAGAATTTAGATCAAAGGGCAGATCACTCTGACTACAAAAAAAATACCATAGAATCAGAACTCTTTAGTGTGCAGTGTAGAGAGGGTTCTTAATGAGAAATTTACCTGTTGTATGCCCCTAAGTTCAGCAGCTTTCTGACAATATCACACAGTGTACTATTATCACCTGGACAACGGGGAAAACCATACACACCTAAACACATTCATACAATTCTATTAATATTCATTCTCTAAATTTTACTTTTTTTTTTATTTTTAGGTCAGTATATCAATTTTCAATATAAATCACTTTAATATAATCCTTTCATATTTTTATGGATTATTAGAATGCATCAATTTTGTTTAATTTAAAAAACACTGACACTTTCAACGATTTTGGAAAAGAGCTGTAATTTTAGAAAGTGTCTAAGAGTGATTTCATTTTACAAATTTTGATTTTTTTGAAATAGTTAAGATGTGTCATCATCCAGCTGTGTAAGGGAGACAACTCTTAATTATTTTGATTTTCCATTGAAATTGTTACCCTGATGTTGGCCCCCTACAGAGATGAGGTTCAGCATAGGGGGATTTGGACACTTCTGAGCTATGGCTCTTCTGCAATGTGTAACAGAATCATTAATAAGCAAGTCAAAATAATAAAATGTACATTTTATTTTATTCTTAAGGTCAGCTAGGTGAGAAGTTCCCATAAAATATATTTTCCCCAAAATCTTGTGATTGAAATGTAAGTAAATTGCCTATAAGCTACTTTCTGAAGTTTTCTCAGAAACACTTGGGGTATACTAAAAGATATTTGTGCAAGTTTCCGGAGGATGTTATTTCCTGTTCATGTATATCATGTATACTAGACATAACTTGAACTGCTGATATCTGCATGATTTTAGGTTTATATATATGTAGCGCAGGCCGAGCTGCAGGGAAGTCGGCTTATACTGCCGAGTGTCTACATATTTATTGTCCGAGCGGTTTTTCCCTTAAGTTCCAACTTTCCTTAGTATTGTGCTGAATGATAAGTCCGTATTGAAGTTCACTAATTTATTTACATGTCTACACACAATATTTACACACACACATAGTCCACATTTCACAGTAGAAATAATAGTAAAATAATCCAAATGAAAATACAGTATATAAAATCCTAAAATCCCGTAATCCAGTATAAATCCATTCTGAATCAATTCTATCAAACTCCTATAGCATCACTAACTTCAACTATCTCTATAGAATAACTTTTCTTCAACTCTCTAAACACAAAACTACAACAACTAAACTTCATCTACTCTATCTACCTAAATGATCAAATGCTCTCATTTATATAGTAAACTGAGCCTCCACAATGTGGGGAGTGAAAATTCTACCTCCTCTAAGTGGGGAGGCAATACATAAAATTATACAAGGACCACCCGTGATTAACTAATTATCACTGTAATTAAAGGGCAATAAACTGACTATGCTTACTAATAGATAAGGTGATACAGCTAAATGGGAGATTAATAATAAGTAGCTAACAATCCGGAATCTGACAATCAACTAATATAACTTCTCTACATATATATATATATATATTTTTATAAAACAGTAAAGAAATAAGCTATTCATCATAAAAAGATAATAACAAAGTTATTCTTTCCTGATAATATGGATAGTGCTGTTGCTGTCATTGTTCAGGCATTGTGTCTACATCCTACATCTACCAAGACCTAACAATATGTATAATTTCTGATAAGGCTAATAAGGACTGAATTTAATAGCAGCCCAAAGTATACTCTATTATTTCCTATGTAGCTTGTAACATTACCTTTGATTGGATACAAAGTCGGGTGTAAGATTCCGTACACCCGACTTCAGCCGAGGGTAAATAAAACGTGAAGTCACAATGATTCATTGAAGGACGTAGTAAATCTTATACCGATAGCTTGATACACAGTTTTATAAAGAATTATTTGGGTACATAGGAAATAAATTCTATTTCCAGGTCCAATCAAGGGTATACGGGGATTTACCATGGGTTGTATTCCATAAACCCTTTGGCCTTTGGCTTCAGGTGTATGGAATAAAACCCGTGGTAAATCTCCGTACAACCTTGATTGAACCTGGATAACTAATATAATCAATATGGTTTGAGATGGTTTATATGCTTTAAAAATTGCAAACAAGAACCAAATGATATAAAGTGTATTGTATATATCTTGTTGCTTGGCAAACAATATTGCCAAGTTACTTTTTTTTAAAGTAGGTCAAACTTCATTTAAGCAAACTTCAAGATCATGATACATGTATAACAAAAATCAAAGTTAAGGTACTATATGTGTGAAATATAAAACCCATATCTTCTCTCCTTCAAAAGTAATTACCATGGGTTTTTTTTTAAGTCAAACTTCAAGGTCAAGAGATAAAAAAACACTGTTTATTCTGAAAGGTCTTGTCACTGGTATTGCACATGTGAAATACAAAAGCCCCATCTCTTTTCATTCAAATGTTTTGATATAAGTTTATATGACTGAAAAAAGGACAGATAGTTAGCCAGAAAGATGGATCAAGTTCAACATCTCCACACTTTTATGAAGGCAGGGGACAATAATTGTTTTCCAAATTAAAAAAAAATGAAACTTCTGTGAAGATTTTGAAATTAATATTAAAAATTCTTGTTGCTATAAATCTTAAATATAAAAAAAAGAGTCATATATAACACAGTGTGTCTGTGATTAATGAAAATTTCTAGACCCTTGACAGTAAAAATCCTCAAATGGTACAAGATATTGATTTTCTGAGTATCAATGACTACTATGGTAATCTCTAGTTTCAACAGAAATGATCCTATCTCCTATAATTACATGTCACTAAGAGTGTATGCCATGTCCTTTGGCACTGTTTTCCAACTATTAGATATAGAATTTCATGTTTGTCCAGAGAAATTTGAATTAATAGTAACATTAACTGTAATCAATAGAAAAAAATAACCGTGGATGTGACATTAAATAAGAAGGCTTTTAGACCATTTAGCATGAAATATACCGGTATGTCTAAAATTTCTTTTTTTTGTTCAAGGAATACATACATGCATAAAAATATACACGTATCTGCATTTAAAAAAAATTCAAGCATCGTAAGCTACATATATAACTTTTGATTCTAAATAATTTCTAGTAATTCTATAAATACTTCAATGGCAAAGATATATATCAATATAAAGTCTGATAAAGAGATGTAAAGGCTGTAGCTTATCATCAACATCAGTATGTATGCATGTACCAAGTATATCTGTAATATATAGGTTATATACATGTATTTAAAAAATGTGAAGTACATGTACACACACAGCAATATTAAGATGATGCATGTAGTTACATATATGTTACATGATACCTTACTTCTTTTTTAAAATTATCAATTTCAAATCTAAAAATTTCATGAAAGGCCAATGTTTTTTCACTTGAGCTGAACCCCCCCCCCCCTTCATCAATAAATGATTTAAAACTGATTTTTTCACACATATCCCAAATGCTTTGCACATTCCATTTCAAAAGGTTACCGTTTAACCAAGTGTTGAGGACTAGTGTACATGCACTGTTTTCCCTTTATTTCAAAGTAAAGGGCTCGAGATCAGTTGTAACAAGCAAGGGGTTGAGGTTTATGAACAAAATCTTTGTGAACCTTGCAACAATTTTTTATTTCAAAGCGGCGTTCTTGTTGATTGAAGTGGTTAATTTGGTCAGTACTGGTTCTTAGGGAAAACACTGTGCACTGTGCATGTGTGTGTAGTTGGGTGCTCTATTTATTCCCGGTGGACCCCTACCCTCCATATGAGGCAATCACAAAACCCTGTCAAATTCTGTCTATTTGGTCAAGGGTTTATGTGGATCAGACACTCTTGACTTAGAAAGAAAGATGGTGGGCAACCAATGTTTGGATGCTGTTGAAAGAGATAAAGGAAAATAAAGACAAGCAGGCCATGTGTGGTTTCGTAGATAATTCATACAGTAGGGATTGGTAGTCAATAGTTTTCCATTTTTAAGTTCTTTGAAAATGTAAAAAAATAAATTATGAGGGGATTACATCTTGTAACTTGGAGTTATTGTTCAATGGGGGAAAATTCATTACAGAAACAGGTGCTTGTGTGAACACTTGACAAATGATGTATCCTGTCTTTGTAGAGTGGTATTTATGTTTATAAGAAGAAAAATGTTACATGATACTCACAAGAACTGGCCACCCTGGGAGAATCCAATGGCATTGTAACCAGACTGAAGTTTAGAGTCCTTGGAAAGTTGTCCACACACAAGGTCAATCTGCTGATTTACATTCATTAAAAATCCATTCTCTGTATCCTAGAAAAAAATTATATAGGTAATTATCTTACCCACTCAATTTTCATCACAAAAATGTATTGTTTTTTATTTCATTATTTTCATTTCAATCAATAGATAACTAAATTGATTTTCACTTTATTATTAAAAAGTATCTAACCTCAACAATATTATTTCCGATCTCCAGAGATTTCACATAAACTCCCTTGACCTGTTTTTCAATCAGGCCCTTTATGGAGCCCATGCTAAGAGGGTTACAACAGCTGTCACCTGTCAATATATACATACAAATCCATAATAACAATTCATTCATTAATATAATAATGAAGTTATTCAAATTTTAGTACATTCTCCATTCTCTCTTTTTTTGCCCCCCTTTTTGTTGATCAACTTGATTTTTCTGTTAAGACACTTTTTTATGAGGTGCCTATTTGGTATTTACAGGCAAAAAGTGATATCACCTTTTCGAATAGCTGATATCATTTATCGAATAGGTGATATAACCTATTCATTTTCAACAGGTGATAACACTTATTTGAACAGTTGATATCACCTTTTAGAATTGATATCATATGATATCATCTATTGGAAATGAATAGGTGATATTACCTATTCAAATAGGTGATATCACCTAATCAAATAAGTAATATCACCTATTGAAATAGGTGAGATCACCTTTTTCTATTTCTTACAACAATAAATAATGAATGCTCCTTAGACTATATAGAATTCCACTGGAACCAAGAAAATTTAGACTTCCCATTAATTGTTACCCTGTAATTTAGTACAAGACTTTTAAATTACCTTATGTTATGGATCTCTATTAAGTTATTACTTTTGTAAATTTTACCCAGCTTGGGTACAACAGACTGACATGCCTTTGTGGCATTCAACAGATTTACCACGTCTAATGAACAGGGGTGAACATTTAGTTGTGTGTGTGTTTTTATTTTTTAGTTTTTTATAAATAGAATTTATCATATTTATACATTATACATATTGCTGGTCTGAAGTTTCAAATCAAAGTTTCAGGTGAGCTGAATTTTTTAAAAAAAATTTTACTGATAAATATGTGGTGAGGAAAGGGACATAGTCCAGTTCATGTAACGTTAGTAAGCAATTGCCACTTTCTACGAATTTGATATAGCATTGAAACACAGTTTTCTTCATTTCATCTAATTACATGTGCAGTACAACGACTTTAAAACTATTACCCATCCCATGCCAAAGAACTACAGGAGCTGGTCCTGCCAGTGTCACGGCAAGAGAAAACCCCAGGAACAACACACTTCTTGTGTCCACCATTTTGATAGTCACATGATATAGGAAGCTAAACATACATCACGTGACTTACTAACTTTTTAAGCGGGAAAACGTCAAGAAAAAATTACCGTTTTATGTCCGAGACGTATAATAGTCTGTTTTTGTGTGGTGAAGCATTTTGAATTCTTCGCGTTTTTGAATGATTCATGTAACCTTTGAATATAAGTGGACAATAAAACCGCACAGGGGCGTAGCTTGGCTTTAATTTCTAGTGAGGCAAAACTATTGTGGCCGGGGGTTTGGGGGCGTCCCCCCCCCCCCGACGGAAAATGGATTTGTGGGATTTAGAATGTAAAAATAATTCTGTCCTGGGCAGAAATTTCGCAACACCCCCTCCCCCCGTTATATGACTAGCATTCATATGACACTGCATGTACGTACTGAACAGGCGCGGATCCAGGAATTGAAGTTAGAGGGGGCGCCAAAAGTAGGCAAGGGGTCTGGGGGCCGCCTTGAGGCCCCTAGTGGGTTCAGGGTAAAGCCCTGGTGGGGGCCCAGGGGGCGAAGCCCCTGGAAGCTCCTGGATTCTTGAGATTTTGTAGACATATATACATTTTCTAGACAAAACTGTGATTTACGTTAACTTTGACAATTTTAGGGGGGCGCGCGCCGGGTGCACCCCCCCTTAAATCCGCCACTGCTGAATTTAAAGATATTTTAAGTAAAAAAAATGCTTTTTTCGAACTTCTAACATTTTTTAACACAAGTTTATAGAAAATATTGAATTTTGACATCATTTGGAAAGATACTATAGTAATAGAATTATTCACTAGTTTACAGGGTTTGTGAAATACATGACGTCCATTATAATTTCTAACTTTCATTTTTTCCTTTTAATAGAAAGGATGTCAACTGCGTCTGTTCCCCTTTCTTGCCCTTTCTTGCCCATGTTTATGTTAATATTTTCCCACAAAAATTACTTTTACGTTTTAGAACACAGGCACTTGTTACTGTAATAAAGTTTTGACTCATAGTATAATAATTTATTACACTATGGGACAAAACTTTATTACAGAAACAAGTGCCTGTGTTTTAGAACTAGAACCCGATCTCATGAATTTTGACCCTGAACATACTGATATATGATAGTACAATATTTTCTTGATTTGTTTAAATGATAAATAAAAACAATTAGGTTTAAAAAACAAATCAATTCTTTTCTGTGATGTATTAAATTATGGGAAAGGGATGTTACTGAAAAATCTAGTGCACATTGCCACAATGGAAGCTACGCCCCTGCCGCCGTACAGTTATATTTTGGTTATCATCTTAGAGATACTAGTAGACTCTGCAGGAAGGAAATGTAGGCTTTGACAATGATTACTGAAATGATTTAAAATAAGCCTCTCTGATGCATCTTTCTTAGTTTACCTATGTTTAGCAATATGTTACTATGTATGGATTATCTCAGTATCATCTATTCTCTTTGATCAAAGCTGCGATACAGAGCTAGAACTCGACTCAGTGATTGTCAATCTCTTGTTTGCGATGTTAAATACTTGAAAAAGCTATACACAGAAGTGGATTGGGTAAAAAGCCAAGTCAGTGATCGAGTAAAAAAAAAGAGTTTCTTGGAATAATAATCCCACAATGCAGAAAAAAAATCAATGTCACATCGGGGATAAAGATAGAACGCAGTAACATAAGCAATCTGTTGATAATAAACCAGACGAGAGAAAGCGAGTGCTTTGTGTTACCTTGAAAGTGTTTAAGATAATTAACGCAATTTCTATTGATTTCTCAACTAAACTAGGGACATATTATACTAACAAATACTACGTCATTGATCAGATTACTTATTTCCGAAACGTTTATTGTACAAGTTAACTAATTTTAAATATTTCGAGAGGATGACGTCTATTTCTTGACGCCAAGAAATATCGTAAAAGTGATTATTTCCTCTTCGCATTTTACTTTATTACAGTGGGAATATGTCGAGAAAACTCTTAAAGACGTTGAGTTTTGTGTATAAACCTAGAGTGAGTAGTTATTTAGTAATAAGGTCAGCGCGGACGTGGATTGCCAATAAACAGTCCCACGTGTACATGAGCAACAGACCTGTCCTGGGAAAGATAAGTGATGAAGCAACAGCCAAGGACTTTACTTATACTCTTTTACCAACCGAACGTCAACTTTTATACGAGGAACTCAAGAAAACGATAGAACAGACGGAGAATACTCAAGGTCAGTTAATGAAGGGGCGTGGTTTCTGATGTAAACAAATCCACGTGTTTTCGAAGAATATATTTCGCATTATAATGGTAATGTTTTCTTGTTATAGGTCCGATTCCCCCAACTACTGGCCAACTTTTAACAGGTAAAATGATTAAAATTGTACATTATCATTTATTTTAATTTGCTGTGACTATTTATTTGGATCATTCCCAGCAGACATTTCAACGTTGATTCAACGTTGAATCAACGTTGCACTTCAACGTTGAATCAACGTTGAATTTTGGTTGCATATGAAAGTTGAGGCAACGTTGAGACATAACGTTGTTTCAACGTCTATTTTCAACGTTGAATAAACGTTGAAAATGGGTTGAATTTTTGGTTGATTCATGGTTGATTTTTGGTTGCAAATGAAAGTTGAGGCAACGTTGAAGCTTCAACGTTGTTTCAACGTCAAATATCAACATTGAACAAAAGTGAACATTGGTTGAAATTAGGTTGAGATTTGGTTGAAATTTTTCGGTTGTACAAATGTTGATATTTGGTTGAAATCACGTTGAATTCATATTACATTTTGCTTAATAAACAAATACATTTCAAATTCTAATAAAATTTTTTATTCAAGTTGCGTAATATTTATATAAGTTGTAATCCAGTATTATGGTTGTGAGAGAATTTATTTTACATGTATTTTTAAGACAAACACAAATTCGGATTCAATCACTGAGTCTCAAAAATCACTGCTTGACAAAATTTATATTCCTAGTGAAAAGTGGGTCACAGTAATCACATCCAGATCCTTCAAAGTACGCGTCTGCCTTACACTACTAAGTTCCACAAAGTGGCGGATCCATTGATTTTAATCACGCATATAGTTAAGTCTCACGAATGAAAAAAATGAACAGGAGAATCCACCCTCTAAGCAAAAGCCTATTGATAAAAGAAATAAAGATGTTAAAGCCATTTGTTCGATAAAATGTACGTAACACGTTATTTCAAACGATAAAAATAAATATACATGAATGATTTAAAAAATCAGACAAAGGAATACATTCCGGTACTTGGATTTAATTTACATGATTAAAAGAATTATAGTTGACTTCATGTTAAAATTCGTATGAGTATGCTTATAAATAATTATTACTAAAGAAAAATGTTACAGACATACATATACATAGTGTACTTACAAAATGTTGCATTCCTTTGTATAATTTTCACGGGCGAAGAATCTGATGCAATCAAGGCTGACTATACAATCAATTCCCTGCACCACTGGTTGATTGAACCTTACGAC
>PRKT01000443.1:322686-340222 GCA_003671525.1 Saccostrea glomerata | reverse complement strand
TTGCATTCTCAACGTTGTTTCAACGTTGAAATATCGACGAACATTCAACGTTGAAAATATGTTGCATCCTCAACGTTGTTTCAACGTTGAAATATCGACGAACATTCAACGTTGAAAATATGTTGCAGCTTCAACGTTGTTTCAACGTTGAAAAAAGGTTGAGGATTCAACGTTGAAACCTCAACGTTGAAACAACGTTGAAATATAGTTGATCAACGTTGCAACCTATATTCCACCTCCTTTCAACGTTGAAACAACGTTGCGTGCCTGCTGGGTTGTTTAACTCAACTTTGACACTAGGGTCAGAGTTTTATCAACCAATTTTTGACTAACACGTAGTAAACTTAATAAAGCTAACCATTGAAAAGCCATATTCTACTCTTTCTGGATTCTCTACAGGATATTTTTATTTTTTTCAATACATTTGAGCTACAGTACTATGTAATTTTTTTAACAACTTGGTTGCAGATTGTAAAAATTTGATTTTACATGTTTTTCAGCATTCCAGTGTGGGTTTTGGCCATTTGTAGGCTTTGGTTTCTTTGACAATTGCATCATGATTTTAGCTGTAAGTGATCTGTGTATTTACCTTTTCTTGCAATGAACAGCAAGTGATATATAGACTTAATCAAATTACCTTGTACAATAAAATGTAATACAGAGACATACTTTGAAAATAAATGGTTATACTAGACAGTATTTAATGCTTACCATAAGACTCTGTATTAAGTAGAATGATTTACAGTTTTGAAGTAAAATACTTCAATGTTTTTACAGGGGGATTTCATAGAGTATGAATTTGGCCAGTTGTTGCATATATCTACCATGGCAGGTAAAGAAAATTGATAAATCATTTATGTACATTCTATTCTACAGAACTGTCTAAATACATGTAAAATGATTCATATTCCTCATGGACAGGCAGATTAATTATTTGCCTTTGGATAATAAATGTACTATATAATATTTTTTTTGTCACCGAAAACATCTTTTATATGACATTATTAACTATGATCCGGGAATTAGTTAAACATATTGCTTTGTAGTAGAAAGTTTAGGAATAAATAAAGGAAATAAATTCTTAGTAGCTTGACAGGGAATGTAATTCAGGGCCCCCTGTATTACTAGTCAGATGCTCTAACCACTGAGGTTCCTATCCATGGTCCTATCTCATCTTTCTGTGCAGAGGATAACAAATAAAAACAAATAAGATGTAGAACATGTATTAAATGACCAACTCTGGTATATGATATTAAAGTACCTGGTAACTTAATATTCAGTAGGCTTCATCATGAGTTTGTATGTTTCAGCTGCTGCTCTAGGAAATCTAGTCTCTGATGTTTGTGGAATGTGGTATGTTGTATTCTTCTGATAATAGTCCCACCTTTGTATGTATAACAAGGGTTTACAGCAAACATAGATCAATATATCTACATAAAAAGAATCCTTGCCATTATTGTAAACCATTAAGTTTTGTTTCCATGACTCCTACAGGGATACAGTGTTTTCGAGAAGGAGACAAAATCACTTAGCTTTCAAAAACAGCATGTTACAATCAATTTTCTTTTCTCTGATGGAAAAAAATCTACATTTTTTTTGTAATGGATGTTTGTTTTTTTATTTTATAATGTGTCAATTAGTACATTGAATCTTTAACAGTAGGCCCCTATATCATTTAAATAGAAAGCCTAACTTACATTTAAGACAGTTATGAATTAATTCACTGATTGATTTATATACTAGACATGTTTATATGTGTATATTGTTTATAGGCTGGCAGTAAGAGTAGAGAGTGTCTGTAGAAGATTTGGTATCCACATGCCAGTTCTCACCAGCTCTCAACTGGAAATGAGGAAGACAAAGATTGTCATGGCTTCAGTAAGTAGAGAAATAGAGTATATATTATATCTTTAATTTATCTTCATGGATTCTTTTTAAAAAACTTGTGTATAATTTGATTTAGTTAAAACTAACAACGAAATTAGAGTTATCTTCCCTTTTCCAGACATATTGCCTTTCATTCATTGACAATTTACATAATTAATGACATTTTCTCCAGTTCAGAATCTAGATAAGGCAACAAGTATCACAGTGACTTTGCTCATGGTGTATAAATTATGCAATGAAATTTCAATTAGAGCTGAACAGAGTACAGAGACCTGGGTATTAAGCTTGATGCCTATTGTCTAATATTACCTGAGTGCATGCTGTAAATATTTAATGTATTGGTTTTTTATCTTGGTTTTTCCACCTCTCATTCAAATGAAATTTAATATTACTCTGTGAACTTAGCTAAATGATATATGAGCAAAAAGTAATATTGCTTTACTCATCAATGCAGTTTATGTCTGCTGCTTGTAGATGCAATAGTATTTGAAAAGTGCAAGTCAGATTCATTTACCAGTATTACATTTTTCTCTTCTGTATTGCTATAAATTTCTTGTTTATTTACAGGGGAGAGTAATAGGAATAACTCTAGGATGTTTAATAGGAATGGCTCCACTCCTCTTCACTTCTTGATCCACCACCTGCCAACTTTTCAAATACAAGGTGTTCAGATAACCAAAATTTGTTCATAGTATTGTAGAGATGTCTGGTAGCTAGAGTTGTTTGCAAAGTTTAGAGTATTATTCAAGCCTAATATACAATGTGACACATTGAAATGAAAGAAATGAATGTTCTCAGATGGTAAGATTAACATCAGAAAGTCTATATCATTGCTTGACAGTGCCCATAATAGGGTCGTCCTGAAGACCTGGAGGCTGGAAATTTCTCTGCTTTTAATGACATCTGATATTCCCACTTAACTACTTGTCAGGGAAGGAATCTTAATCCCCTGTCTACCTTTTAAATGTCCCTTTATATTTCTATTCATAGAAACAGCCGTAAGAGATACATGTAATACAAATAAGATTTATTTTCTAATTTACCGGGTATTTTTATGCAAATTATTTTTCAGTACATGTATATACTCAACTATAAGTCAGTTGTATTTTTCAAGGATATTTTGGAGGAATATGCCATTCACTTGATTATAAATCTGTACATCCTTTTGCCAGAACTGGTTGACAATATCAAATCAGAGGGTAATGTTTTAAACTTGTTTCAAATAGTATTTTAAGAAATTATGCCGTTATTTGATTTTAAATCATGAAAATAAGAAATGCACACCGAAGATGAAAGTAAGAGTGTTAAAATATGCAATTACTTGTATAATACATAAATGATATAATATATCCGGACTTGCAGTAATTGTCGGAAATTTATATAAAATACTACCTTTCATGAAAAATACCTGCCTTTTTATTTTTTCGACCATAAGTTGGACATAGAGTTCTATACCAAAATTTAACTCCCTCCTAAAAAATGACTTACATGTATAGGCGATGTATATACAGTGTATGTAACATTGTTGTTTTGAGGATGCAAATTGAAATGGAATCAAAGCTTACAAGTATATTTTTCAGTGAATATATGTAGTTAATAATGTATGTAATACCCACTACCCAGTTTCTTTGTTTTATGTGTAGTAAACATGTTTATAGGTGAGGTAGAATCATTTATACTTGATGTATGTTTATTGCATTTTTCATTTGCTGTGTCATTTACTATTTTTATGTGAAGATATTGGAGTATTTTGTTGTATAGCTAACAGAAATTATAATTAAAAAGTACATATGTATTTCATAAAACATATCTACCGTGGAATCAGTCAAATTTATGAGGGACAATTTTGATTTTTACAGATTCCTGGGGATGTAATCATATGTACTTATACATGTACCTACAAAAGGTAACTAACTCCAAAACCTTAATTTATTAATTCTTGGGGGATGTTTTTTTGTAGAGATAGGATACCCACGTTTTCCACGAAAATATGAGTCACCAGAAAATGTTATTATTCCACAGAATGCTTATTAATTATTTAAAGGATTATTTAAACCACTAAATACATTATTTTATAATTGATCTAATGAACTGTGGATGAACAGAGAAATTATTTTATTTACAACAGTGTACATGCAGGTGCATACACACACTTGTACATACTGAATTACTGATCATATGTATGAGACATTTAGAATTTGAATGAATGCTAATTGTGATTATTCATTAGAATGTATATATTTAGATATTAAAATTTGTTAATTATTTTTTTGTTTTAACTATATCATTTCCCCCGTGTCTTTCATTTTCTGTGTGCCTTTAGCATTTGTGCTAGAAATACATATTCATATGTAGCATTGTATGCATCATTTTTTAAAAAAAATATTTGTGTTTTGTTCTAACTTGTGGCTTGTATACGTATATTTTTCATGTAGATGTATAGCATACCGGTAATTTTTTTTTAGCTCACCTGAGTCAAAGGCTCAAGTGAGCTTTTCTGATCAGAATTAAATGTCCATTGTCTGTCGTCGTCTGTGGTAGTCGTTGTTGTCGCTGTGAAATTTTCACATTTTCATCTTCTTCTCAAGAACCACTAGGCCATTTTCAACCAAATTTGGCACAAAGTATGCTTTGGTGAAGGAGATTCAAGTTTGTTCAAATGAAGGGCCACACCCTTATTCAAGGTATTAAAGCTATTTCAGAAATATTGAAAATTTGGTGGTATGTTTTAAAAATCTTCTTCTCAAGAACCACTGAGCCAGAAAAGATGAAACTTATAAGGAAGCATCCTCAGGTAGTGTAGATTCATGTTTGTTCTAATCATGACTGCTGGGGGTAGGGCGGGGCCACAATGGCCGATCAAAGTTTTACATAGAAATATATATAGGGAATTTAAATTCTTTAAAAATCTTCTTTTCAAGAATAGCAAAGGCATGAATGATCATATTTATATGGAAGAATCCACAGGTAGTGTAGATTAATTTTTTCAAATCATGACCCCAGGGGGTAGGGTAGGGCCACGATGGCTGATCAAAGTTTAAGTACTTCTACATAGAAATATATAGAAAAATTCTTAAAAAATCTTTTCAAGAATAGCAAAGCCATGATTAGTCATATTTATAAATATGGAAGTGTCCTTAGATAGTGTAGATTCAAGTTTTTTTCAAATAATGACCCCTGGGTGTAGGGGCGGGGAATCCAAGATTTACATAGCAATATGTAGAAAAATTCTTTAAAAATCTTTTTTTTCAAGAATGGTTAAGCCATGATTAGTCATATTTATATGGAAGCATTTTCAGGTAGTATTGATTCAAGTTTGTTCAAGTCATGACCCCTGTGGGTATGGCGGGGTCACAATGTAAGTTCAAATGTAAAGGGCAATAAAGCCACAGGTAGACAAAGAAATATGCAAGCATCCTTAGTGTATATTCACTTTGTTCAGATCATACCCCCTCCCCTTAAAGGATTGGTTGGGATCGCTTTTGGATTTAAACTTTTTAATAATAAACTGATTTCTGCTTTGTTCCAAGCTACAGTGCTCAGGTGAGCAATGTGGCCAATGGGCCTTTTGTTTTATAAACCAACATATTGTATTTCTTACCTCCATGAACAAGAAAATGAGAAACAAATGACTCTAAGGTAGTATACTTGTATATACACAATATCTATATATCCAAGGGGTTTTATTGGGGCTAGCTGTATACATTATTGGCAGGTCATATCTAGATTTTTTTTTAAGATTGCAAAGTTACCAATAAATAAATATTTATTTGTGCATTCATTGACTTTGTCTTTGAGTTGAGAAACTAACATGGTAATTCTTTAGTTACATTGATTATATTTTAGGGAAAATTTTTCAAATCTTTTATTGTACAAGTATAACACTCCTTCCCTTTCATTTTTTTTTGTCTGGTATTTTTTGTTATTTTTACAATCTCATCCGTCAACCCAAGACACACATTTTATGAGCCTTTCTAACCCAAAGATGTTTTGTGTTTGTTTGTACATGTAGTAAAGTTCATTGTTGTTTGTAAATTTTTTTTTTACATTTTGACTTATCAGATTATAAAAATCTTATGTTTTATATATGAAGTTTTAAAATCTCTATTTCACTGCAGGTAGAGATAAGTTGTTAGCATTGATTTCTAGGTGCATTAGAAAAATCTGTAGTTTTATAAGTTGTAAAATCTTTATTTCACTGAAGGTGGAAATATACATTAGATTTCTATGTGTCTTTCTAATTTGTATATGTTTTCCATTCTTCTAACAAGTGTTGTAATTTTGGGAAGATGTATTTTTTAAGGGCATGCAAAATACTTCCATGTTTTTTTTAAAAATCTGCATTTTTTCTCTGAGGAGTTGAGGTTCATTTGTGCAGGTTTCCTTGCCCATATAAGTACAATGTATAACTTAATCCATGGTTCATTAGGATTCACTCCTCCCTCCAAACCAGGAATGCATAATCAACAGGAAGTTCCTGACAATGACCTTTGCTTACTTAAATTGCTTAACAATAATCATGCAGACATGTTTGAATCAGTGTCTTTTTCTTGATTGTTCCTTTTTTAGTCTTCATTGTATAACCCATCAACATGTTACTTACAGATATGCAAGATAATGCAGCATTATTTGTATTGCTTAGAGTGGTACTGCCAGCATTTAGATATTTTTTCACAGATTAAATTCATTAATGATTAATACTGTTAATTGTATTAATTTACAAATTTTTTTTATTCAAGTAAAAGAATTATTTATATTTTGTAGAATAGAAAAGGGGGACAACATTTTGCTACAAGGCATAATAGTTCTAATTGTGTTTGGTCTTAGGGTAACCATTTTTGTTTAATTTCTATTTTTCAATTAATCTTTGTAAAATTAAAGTAAAAATGCAATATATATGTATTATTAATGTCATAAAATAAATTCATATACTAGTACTTAGTTATTGTTTTCTGTTTAAAACTAATTAAGGATATGGTTCCTTGTCATCTTAAAATTCAAATTTCGTTGATGATGGGGGCAGGGGTGTCAGACAATAACATGGCTGTACAATGTAAGAACTTGGGTTGGGTGGGGGTGTGCCTAGATAATTTTTCTAGTATAAAGAATACTACATGTACTACAAGCATAATTATGCTTGCTCCCCCGAAATAATAACATCTGATGACTTTTTATGGCATCGAGCACTAGAGCTCGAGTGTCATCGCTGGCGTACGATTCTACCAAAATTTACGCGACCGAAAGTGTCAGTTGATGCATCCGCAAAAGAAAATAACAATACATCAGTTTCTTTGAAAATGTTCATAATGAATGAAAACTTTGAATTGAAATTGCATCAGTTGTAAATACAATTAATTCTGTTACAAAACAAAGATACTTTGTTTATTTTTTTTTTTTTTTTGCTTTCTCTCTCTCCAAAACAAATAAACAAACAAACAAAAACAGGAAAAATTCTCTCATCCAAGAAAAAAAAAATAGATTAAAAAATATAAATTATTTTAACTTTCATTAATAGAATCAGGATTAAATATCTAACTGTATGTCTGATTTTAGCAGTCGGGCCATTTTTAATCAGTCGGTCGGGAGAGGGCTACCAAACAAATTTTTAAAGATGTCTTAGATGACTCAAGTGCATTTTGTTGATACAGTTCCAGTACCGTAAATAGTATTCTGGAGAACAGTCAGTAGTATGAGTCAAGAGGCTGAAGATACTCTTCTAGATGATTCTTTGAGTGATTCTGAATATTTATAGATACTAATCAGTCGTGAAAAGGGGTTTTGTTCAGTATTTATTACATTTTTTGTTTGTTATTTTTCCTTTAAAATGTACTGGAAGGAGAGAGATTTGCTAGTGTGTTTAACAGTAAGGTTAAATACATATCGGATCATACCAGCGTTTAGAAGTTTTACAGAGAATGCTTGGTTAAGTATATAAACTAAATGTATATATAAAAAGTAGTAACGAATTTTCCATTGGTCATCCCTTAAGAGTTTTTAGCTCACCTGAGCTGAAAGTTCAATTGAGCTTTTCTGATATCACATTGTCCGTCGTCCGTCCGTTTATAAACTTTTCATATAGGGAGTTATGGTATAACACCGAATTGCAAAAACTGGAAAGTTTCTTGAGATATGAAAGATCATTGTGTAAAGAAGACGGGTGAACAACGCGGGTGAAGCGGTATAGTGCGACAATTATGAATTGAATATGAAATCTCGACAATACTAGTATGCATATTTTCTTTGAAAGTTCATCTAACATATTAAAGGATATTTGATGTAAAATCTCTACAATTTACAAAAATCTCCCAAAGTCTGGAATTATTTTCCTGTGATATAGGCGTCGATCGGAAGCAAATTGAAAGTGGTGGGGGCTAAGTCAACGAAAAAAGGTAAGCCCCAATTTTCAATGCTTATATTATGTCTATCTTTGAAAAAAAAGTGGGGGACCCCCCCCCCCCCCCCCCCCGGTTCCGACGCCTATGAATGAAATAGCATATACACACTAAAGAGGACAAAAAGATCACTTCGATATGATCCATATTTTGAATATTAATCCTAAGTTTAAGCTTACAAAAAACATGGAGCAAGGATCCACTGTACCGATTTATTACTGCTAGTTCGAATTCCACGAATAAGCCTACCATATTATTTTTTGATAAAAGAATATTTTCACATACTGTATTTTGAAAATATTCTGAAAAAAAGAAGTGTCAAAGGTGTGAAATAACAAAACTCTAATTAGTAATTAAGCAGATTTTAAAAATATAAAAACTTAAGCTTAATGGAAAAGTTAAGGTTTGTCGTCTATGTGTTCCTTCATATAAAATTTTGTATGATCTATTAGTAATGAATTCTAATCAAATAATTGTCAAATAGGGTACATGTAAGTGTTTAAAATGCATGATTTCAACATGTTGAGCAGGTATGTTGTATCGATTTTAAATCAAAGTGTCGAAGGGGGGGGGGGGGGGTGTTAAAAAAACAACCCTAGTTCTACCTTAAAAACTGCGAAAGGGTTGTCTGAAATCGATCATCTATCGAGGGGGAGGGTCAACTTCTTGCATATCCAATTCTTTTTAAACTTATTTGACACTATTTTCAACAAAAATGGAGTGGCTAATACATTTTCAATGAACATTTATTTTCAATAGTTAAAAATACATTGTATTTGGGAAAGGATGGGCAGAGAGCACCTCCCTTCTACATGCCTGTTTATGTATAATGAGGATATTAAAAGCTTTCTTTTATTTTCGTGCCTTTATCGCAAAAATAACTGTATCGAACGCTTTTTTTAATTGGATTGAACACTGTAATCATAAAAATGGTAATAGTACATATAATATTTTCACAAAGGTATTACAATGAAAACTTTATAAACATTGATCAACTGGTGCTTTTTGACAAAAAAAAAAGGTTGAATAATCAAGTAATATTTTTATATTCAGTTTTAAATCCGCGCATTTGTACATACTTCCGGTGTATCATGCGCAAATCGTGAACACTTCTCTTCAGTAGGCTCGGTGTTATGGCGGGCAATTCTTTTGTAGAAATTCCTAAAACGTCAAGCGTTCATGAAGATTTCTTGATGTAAATAACTTATTAAGAAGAAAACCATTGCCTTTTTGTGAGTAATTATTCTAATGATTATGTATAATACATTGCATTTGCATTTGATGTTTATTGTATTACAACATGGAGAAGAAATGGGCTTAGTAGAAAAGTAAAACGAACAAGCATGCATTTATTAACAAAGATCGTATTTTCTTTTCTCTCTCTCTCTACCTTAGTTTATCGGGTGTATAAAGATTTTATGCTAGTTAGCTTGTATATTTTCAGCCAGATAATGGCAGCTAGATTTCGTAGTTTTCATAAAGTTTTGATTTCAAGGAATCTTTTATTTACCCTGATTATTAAAGTCAGTCTACCAGGATGGGACTACACATTCAAATGGGATATAATTATAGCCCATATAGAATATCATAATATCCAAAATGGGATATAAATTTACAGTGCAAAAAATGTAAAAAATTTTATTTGGCAATAAATATCACAAATGTGCATAAAAATACAGAAAAACTTATAGAATAATCATGCAGATTTCAAGGGTGAGTTGGGTAGGTCAAGACTGTTCCCCTTTCCTAGATGTATGTGCATTGGTAAGCGTTATAAATATTTATTTAAACGAGTCAAACTACTTTTATGTGAATGATTAATTGATACATGAAAATGTTTTTTAAAACTATTGCTGATTGAAAAATAGAAGAGACTTCAGTGCAATAAATATATATTGGAAACTGGTTACATCAAAGCATTTCATAAGTCTTGGTAGGGAAAAATCAACATTTTGCATCTTTATGTGATTTAGAAATTTTGTCTCATCTGTATGAAAGAATTGTTAAAAGGGAGCTCTTGAATATGAAAAGCTAATTTATATTACCTCCAATATTATGTAAGTGAAATAACATGAACTAGTGGAGGCATGTAAAGTGCTTGTCTCCTCAGTCTTAAATCCCTTTTCCTTGTTTTTTAAAAATCTGTCACTCTTTGCATTTGACCTTGATTACACTCCATATTTTTCTTTCAATCTTTCATCTGTCCATCTGTAAATGTTTCACATTTTCAACTTCTCAAGAACCATTCACCAATTTTAACCAAAGTTGGTACAAAACTTTCTTGGGGAGTCTTTAAAATTGTAAAAATGAAGACCAAGTCCCCTTACAAGGGGAGATAATTCAGAAAAGACAATAATAGAGTGGAATCGTTCAAAAAGTTCTCAAGAACCACTGGGCCAGAAAAGTGGAAACTTATGTGAAAGCATCCTGGGGTAGTGTAAATTCAAAGTTTTTTAAATAATGACTGTCATTGGTAGGGTGGGGCCAAAATAGAAAATCAAAGTTTTACATTGAAATAAAATTCGAAAATATTCTCCTCAAGAATCACTGAACCAAAATTGATGAAACTTGCATGAAAGCATCCTGGGATAATATAAATTCTAAATTGTTCAAATCATAGCCATTAGGGATAGGGCAGGACCAAAATTGGTATAACAAGGGGGATAAGCTAATGAAAAACAGCAGGGTATAAGTTTTTATACCCCCCGCAAACGAAGTTTGGGGGGGTATATAGGAATCACCTTGTCCGTCTGTCCGTCTGTCTGTCTGTCCGTCTGTCTGTGCAATCGTGTCCGGTCCATATCTTTCTTACAGAGGGACATTAGAATCTACAACTCCACACTAAGATTGCTCATAACCTAAGGGTGTGTCATGACCTTGACCCAAGGTCACTGGAAGAAAAATTTCATAATTCGTGTCCGGTCCATATCTTTCTTATGGATAAACTTGGTAGGTTCTTATTTCACTCAAAGATTGCCTATGACCCAAGGGTGTGTCATGACCTTGACCCAAGGTCATTTGGGGAAGTTCAAGGTCACTGGAAGAAAAATTTTATAATTCGTGTTTGATACATATCTTTATTATGCAAAAACTTACTTCTGAAAAACCCAGCGGGGGGTATTTTGTCCTGATTGGACAGTTCTAGTTTGGCCTCTTGTTTATGGACACCCTAGCATATATCTTTTAGTATTGGTAGAATTACTTTCTGTCTGTCTGTTTGCCTCAAAAACATTAACCCTTTTGACAGGGGGGACTATGGCTTTGATATTTCACAGGTGTATTAATTCCTTGTGACAAGACCCTTCTTTTGGGTACTACCAAATTTGACCTGTAGACCTTGACCTTAGAATTTGACAATTTTACACCAAAATTCATAACTTTCTACTTTGGCCATACCTTTTGAACTTTTGATGCTCGGCTTTCATATTTCACATATTTATTACCTGTGACAAGACCTTCCATTGAATACCAACAACTTTGACCTTGACCTTGGAGACTGGCCTACTTTAAAAAAAAATTTACCTTGACCATAACTTTTGAACAGGAAGGGCAAAGGCTTATATACTTCACAAATGTTATTCTTGTAACAAGACCTTTCATTGGATGCCAACAACTTTGACCCTTTGACTTTAAACTTAGATTTTGACCTACTTTTAAAAAAGCTTTAACCTTGGTAATAACTTTTGAATGCTAAGGGCTAGGGCTTTTGCACTTCACATATGTAATCCTTGTGACAAGACCTTTCATTGGATGCCTACAACTTTGTCACTTTGACTTTGAACTTAGAGTTTGACCTACTTTTAAAAAAAGCTTTAACCTCGGCAATATCTTCTAAATGATTAGTGCTAGGACATTCATACTTCACATATGTAATCCTTGTGACAAGAACTTTTATTAGATACTAATAACTTTGACCCTTTGACTTTGACCTTGGAGTTTGACCTACATTTTTATAAACTATAACTTTTGCACTGTTATAACTAAGGTTTTCATACTTCCCATATGTAATTTTTAAGACAAAGCCTTTCTTTGGAAACCAACAACCTTGACCCCTTGACCTTGACTCTGGAGTTTGACCTACCTTTAAAAAATTTAAACCTTGACAATAACTTTTTGAACAGGTGGTGCTAGGGTTTTTATATTTCAAATTTGTATTTCTTGTGAAAATGTCTTACTTTGGGTATTAACATGTTCGATTTATTTTTGCTACTGTAGATCACTTAATTTTCGCAAGATAGTCATTATTTCTATATTAGCAAGACAAAATGTTCACGAATTGTGGTCATTGCTCTATATAATCTTAAGGAATTCTATTATACGCGAGAATAAAATTTTCGCGAGCATACCATCTCGCGTATTTACGCAAAAATAAAGTTCTCGCGAATAAAAAGTGATTTACAGTATGTTGCCATATGGGGGCATCAGTGTTTCACAAACACATCTTGTTCTGAAAAGTAACCAGGACAATGCTTTGGAGCAGATTCATCAACTTCTAGCAATCTTACAGGAGCATGGATGATGCATCAAGGGATAAACACTCTCAAACTTGCTTCAGATGCTAGATTTGAATTCTAGCAAAAGCATTTAGAACAAGTCATTTTCCAAGCAACTGCAAGGTCTATTAGACCAAATTTGCAAAATATTTATACACCTAGAGATTTGTAGTTTTAGTGTTGGACCACTTGACCTTTCTTAAAGATACAACTTTTGTCTATATGTATTACATCTCAACTGATGCTGACCAAGTTGGAATTTGATCTCTTGACATCCTTTTAATAGGAATCAAAGCTGCTAGACATTTGACCTATTATGAAGAGCACCCATAAAAAAGAACCCGCTTTAAGTCAGGAAGCCTTACAAAAGAAGATACAAGGACGAGGTTTGGGTTTTATTACTAAAGAAACCAGAAAAAAGGTGAGATGAATTTAATCCTTTGTATTTATTTTCTATTTCCATTCCTTTCTACTAACATTACTGACCATACCCCCCCCCCTTCTCATTTTCCTCTGACTTAAATTACCGTTTCCATTGCCCTTTGTTTTATTTTAGCTCATTTTGATGTACAGAGTTGTTGTTTATGTGAATTCAATAAATGCTTGGATTGTTATGAATATTTTCTAACCTTCTGTCAGTTGTATATTTTCAGGAACTTTGATGAAGGACCCAACAAACAGAGGCAAGCCAATATAAGAGAGGTTCATAAGAGGAAGTCTAACAGACAAGGAAGAGGTTTGGGTTTTATTCTTCAAGAAATCAGAAAAAGGTGAGATGTTTTCATTCCTTTGAATTTATTTCTGCTTCCATTCAGTTCTAATAACATTACTAACCATATCCCACCCCCTAAATTCCTTTTATCTAACTAATTGTGCCATTTTGCTTTCTTAATTTTATTTTAACTCATATTTTGTTCCATGTTTTTGTTTTTCTGAAATTTTGCATTTACGTGAATTGTTTTGAATATATTCTAATCCTCTGTCAGTTGTATATTTCCAGGTCCTTTTGAGAAAGGACACAGACAACCTGAGACAGGCAACACAAGAGAAGTCTATTGGATGAAGTTTCAAGAAAAAGGTTTGAGTGTTATTCTTACAGAAACCAAAAAAGGTGAGATGTATTAATTCCTTTGTATTTATTTCTGTTTCCCTTTCTTTTCCCTTCTATTAAAATTACTAACCCTGTCCCCTATTTCTATGTCCTTTGACCTAACTTTTTTCACTGTGCAATATATTTTGATAATGTTTATTTCTGCAAATACTTGAATTGATTTGAATATATTCTAAACTTCTGTCAGTTGTATATTTTCAGGAACTTTGATGAAGGACACAGACAAGCAGAGGTAAGCTTTAGAAGTTTGCAAGAGGAAGTTTCAAGGAAGAGGTTTGGGTTTAATTCTTAAAGAAACCAGAAAAAGGTGAGATGTTTTCATTCCTTTGAATTTATTTCTGCTTCCATTCAGTTCTAATAACATTACTAGCCATATCCTATCCCCCTAAATTCCTTTTATCTAACTAATTGTGCCATTTTGCTTACTTAATTTTATTTTAACTTATATTTTGTTTAATGTTTTTGTTTTTCTGAAATTTTGCATTTACGTGAATTGTTTTGAATATATTCTAATCCTCTGTCAGTTGTATATTCCAGAGACTTTGGGGAAAGGACACAGGCAACACAAGAGAAGTCTATCAGAGCTAGTTTCAAGGTGGAGGTTTGAGTGTTATTCTTAAAGAAACCAGATTAAGGTGAGATGTATTAATTCCTTTGTATTTATTTCTTTTTCTCTCTCTCCCCCTCTATTAACAACTACTAACCATAACCCCCCTCCAATATGAATCTAATACCTAACTGAATGTCCCTTTTTGCCAACTTTTTTTTTTAAGTTTGATATAAAAATATTTTTGCTCATGTTAATTTCTGTGAATACTAAAATTATTTGGAATATATTCTAATCCTCTGTCAGTTGTAAATTTCCAGGATCAATCACAAAGGACATGCACAAACTGAGGCAGGCCACATTATGAGGAGTCAGTCAGAGAACGATTCAAGAAAGAGGTTTGGCATTTCTTCTTAAAGAAACCAGAAAAAAGGTGAGATGTATTTATTCCTTTGAATTTATTTCTGTTTCCATTTCTTTTCCCTTCTATTAAAATTATTAACCCTGTCCCCTATTGCTATGTATCTATAACCTATTTTTTTTCACTGTACAATATATTTTGATAATGTTTATTTCTGAAAATACTTGAATTGTTTTGAATATTTTCTAACCTTCTGTTAGTTGTATATTTTCAGGACTTTGATGAAGGACACACTTACAAACAAGACCATTAGATGGGATCAAAGAAGAGGTTTGGGTTTTATTCTTGAGTAAAGCAGACTAAAAAGGTAAGATGTATTATTCCGTAGTATTTTTTCTTTTATCATTCTTCTCCCTGCTATTCACATTACTAACAATAACCCCTTCTTCCATATGCCTTAAACCTAAGTAACAGTTCTCCCATTTTCTAACCTTTTTCCCAACTCAATTTGATGTATAAATGTGTTTGTATGCGAATTTCTGTAAAAACATAAATTGTTTTGAATATTTTCTAACCTTCTGTCAGTTCTTCATTTTCAGGAACTTTGACAATGGATACAGACTGAAAGAGAGGCAAGCCATAAGAATGAAAGTCCATCAGAGAAGATTAAGGAAAAGGTTTGGGCTTATTTTAAAAGAAACCAGAATAAGGTGAGATGTATTTATTCCTTTGTTTTTTTTTATTTCCATTTTCTTCCCTTCTATTAATAATACTTGCCATAACCTTAATCCCATGCCTTAAACCTAACTGTCCTTACTAATTTTAAATTTTACCTCATTTTTCATGTACAATTTTTGCTTATGTGAATTTCAGCAAATAATAGAATTGATTTGAATATATTCTAATCTTCTGTCAGTTTCATGTTTTCAGGACTTTGAGGAAAGGACACAGACAAAAGGAGGCAAGCCAAAACAAGAGAAGACCATTAAAAGGAAGAGGTTTGGGTTTTATTCTCAAATAAACCTGGAAAAAAGGTAAGACACATTTATTTCTTTGTATTTATTTTTGTTTCCATTCTTTTCCTTTCTACTAACATTACTAGCCAGCCCCTACCCCCAACCCCCACCCCAAACTCCAACCCCCATCCCCTTCTCCCAAACCCCAACCCTGTCCAATCTTCCCCCACCCCAAACCCTGTCCCATCTTCCCCCACCCCAAACCCTTGTCCCCTCCTCCCCCACCTCAAACCCCAACTCCCATCCCCCATACACTCCTCCCAAGTCCCCTCCTCAAAGTTTCTCATGTCTAATTAACTTTCTCCATTTCTTCAATGCATCTAATTGACAATGATTGTGCTAATATGAATTTCTACAAATACTTGAATTATATTGTTTTGAGTATATTCTAATCCTCTGTCAGTTGTATGGTTTCAGAAACTTTGACGAGGACACAGACAATAGGTAGGAGCCGAAGGCAAAATAAAAGAGTCCATCTGAGAAGATTCAAAAAGAGGTTTGAACTTATTCTCAAAGAATCCAGAAAAAGGTGAGATGTATTTATTCCTTTGTATTTATTTGTGTTTCATCACATTCTCTTCTATTAAAATTACTAACAATATCCCTTTACTTTTATGTCTCTTCTTATTTGTTCAACTCATGTGTATGTTCATGTGCAATGTGTTTGCTTATATGAATTTCTGTGAATACCTGAAATATTTTTAAAATATTTTCTAATATTTTCAGGGACTTTGATGTCTGACACAGACAAACCACAGCAAGTCATAATAAGGTTTGGGTTTATTCTGAAAGAATCAAGAAAAAGGTGAGATTTATTTATTCCTTTGCATTTATTTCTCTTACATTCCCTTCACTCCTATTAATATTACTATATAACCATAACCCCTCCTCTCCCTCCCCCCAAATTTGCATTTTAATCCAATTTACTTTCTCCTGGCATTTGCTAACATTTTTTCAACTCATTTTGATGCACAATGGTTTTTCTTTTGTCATTTTCAGTGATTAATTGAATTGATGTACATTGTTTTTGCTTTTGTGATTTTCAGTGATTAATTGATTTGATTTGAATATTTACTAATCATCCGTCAGTTGTATATTTTGAGGGACTTGACAAAGGACTCGGAAGAACTCGGGCAAGCCGAAAGGAAGAGAAGTCCAATGCACAGATATGACAAAATGGTAAGTAACAAGATGCCTTTGTTGCACAAGTAGATTTCTATTTTTTCACTTTGTTTTTATTTATTTGTCTTAGAAGTGTATTTAATTTGACCCTTGGTCTTTTTAGCTCACCTGAGCCGAAGGCTCAAGTGAGCTTTTCTGATCAAAATTTGTCTGTTGTCTGTCGTCGTTGTTGTCGTTTTCGTTGTTGTCGTAAACTTTTCACATTTTCATCTTCTTCTCAAGAACCACTGGGCCAATTTCAACCAAACTTGGTACAAAGTATCCTTGGGTGAAGGGGATTTAAGATTATTCAAATGAAGGGCCACGCCCTTTTCCAAGGGGAGATAATCATGAATTTGTTAAAAATTAATGGCATTTTAAAAAATCTTCTTCTCCAGAACCGCTGGGCCAGGAAAGATGAAACTCGTGTGGAATCATCCTCAGGTAGTGTAGATTCAAGTTTGTTCAAATCATGACCCCCAGACCTAGGGTGGGGCCAAACTGGCCGACCCAAGTTTTACATAGGAATATGTAGGAAAAATCTTTAAAAATCTTCTTCTCCAGAACC
>PRKT01000443.1:304427-321231 GCA_003671525.1 Saccostrea glomerata | reverse complement strand
TGTAGATTCTAGTTTGTTCAAATGATGAACGCCTGGGGGGGGGGGGGGAGTAAATTCAAGCCCGATGTGCTCAGGTGAGCGCTGTGGCCCCTGGGCCTCTTGTTTGTCAACAGATAGAGAGCTCTTGAGTTAAATTTGGGATGAACATTCGGAGGAGGTTAGGTGAAGTTCATGATTAATTGCAGCCTACGCCTGAAATGATAGTAAGATTCCATCATTGTTTTCGCTCTTTTCAAAAACTTATTTTTTACAGTTCTGATTTGATTTAAAATCTTGTTACTGGTTTTACCTTTTTGTTTTCTGTTTGCAGAAGGATCTAAGTTAAGGCTGAACTGTATTCTGTAGTACAAAGAAGTGTCTCTCCCATTAAATCGCAGTCATCAGTGGAAGATGAGGTAACATTCAGGATCTATTTGCTGTCTAAGTCTTAACTTAATGTTATTGATGCTGACAGATTGGTATATATTTTGATCACTTGACTTTCCTTTGACAGGGTTAAAAGCTGTAGGACCTATCATTAAGGGTAACAGAGAGATTTAGGAAGCCCAACAGAGATGGTTCAAAGAAGAGGTTTGGGTTTAATTCTTAAAGAAACCAGGAATTGGTGAGATGTTTCAATTCCTTTATTTCCATTTCCCTTACTTTAATATTATCATATCCATCAATATGCCTTCCCGTTTTTATGCCTCTCTTCCATTTTTTTAACTTACATTGTTGAATTGTTTTAAGTCATGTCTAATCTTCTCTCAGTTGTATATTTTTAAGGACTTTGATGAAGGACACAGCCAACTCTGGCATGCCACAAGAAGAGAATTTCATTGCTCAGATATGATTAGAGGCTTACATATCCTAAAATTGGTATGTAAGTAGCTTCATTTGTCACATCCTCTGTATTCTTGCATTCTGTTGCTTTATATTATTCTCTGAAACATTAGATATTAATTAAACATTTGTCTTTTTTGTCAAAAGAAAGAGGGCTTTAGCTTGACTGAGAAGAAGATGAAGAGAAAGAATCTTCAGTGGAGGAATCAAATACAGCTCACACCTGAAATGAAGGTAGGATGCCATCTTTGGTCTTTTAAACATATTTTAGCATTTCTAATTTGATATGATTCATTTGAATTCATTTGACATCTTTGTTATTTGTTTGCAAAAGGAAAAACAAGCAGACCTGGATCCCTTAGTATCAAGGAGTGTCTAACATTCAGGGACTTGACAAAGTGTCTGCAGCCATCATTGAAAATTGAGGTAACATTCAGACTTTTCTTGCTGCCAAATTTCCAAATTTTTCTGCTTGTCAATTGATGCTGACTGATTCAAGTTTTAATTTTGGCATTCCCTTGACAGGATTCAAAGATGCAGTACCTATCATACAGAACAACAGAAAGAGCTAAAAAGCAGTCAGGTGATATGGAAGTGCCAAGGAAAAGGTTTAGGTTTTATTCTAATAGAAACCAGAAAAAGGTGATATAGATTAATTCCTTTGAGTTTATATCGATTTCCTTGATTTCCCCGTTAATTAAACTGTTCAAATAACTTCTAAACATCTGTCAGATGGATATTCCAGGGGCTTCCAGGAACACGACTAAGGCAAGCCAAGAGACAAAGAGAAGTTCATTGCCAAGATTTGACCAGTGATGAACTTTGACCTAAATGGTAGGTAATGTGCTGCATTTTTTTCATCTTTGAATTCTTGATCTTGATCTCTTTGACCTTTATTACACACTTACACTTTAAAAAGTATTGTACATCTCTTACCTCATATGACTACATAATATCACAAACTAAGCCTTGTATATTAAACTGCAGAATGTTTATTTTCAATAGACAGTATAGGTAAATAAATTGACATGTATTTCCACACCATAAAATTACAGTTTTGAAAGTATCTCAAAAGCAGTGCTTCTTGAGAAATTGCAATAGTGAATTCTTCACATTGATTTTGGAATTAACAGTAACTGATCCTTTGTCTTTAATTTCAATATGAAGAGGACAATTTGAGGTCAATCAAGAGATGAAGATGGGATGAACATGTGGAGAGTGTTGTCAGTGGAGGGATCAACTCTTGACATCTTAGTTTTCTGTCTGCAGAAGAAAGATTAGGCTGATCTGGATGTTGTTGCAAGGAGTGTCTCTCCCAGGTAACAGGCTCCTCTTGCTGCCAAATTTCCTGATTTTCTGCTTGTCAATTGATGTTGACTGAATTGGTTTAATTTCTTGACTTGACAGAATTTGAAAATGCAGAACCTATCATACAAAGGAACAGAAAGCCGAATAGCAGTCAGGGGACCAGTAACTGCTGAGGAAGAGATTGAGGTTTTATTTTGAAAGAAAGTAAAAAATAAGTTTGATTTATGTATTTCTTTGTATTTTTATCTATTTCCTTGATTTCGACTTTAATTGAATTGTTTTAATAATTTCTGATCATCTGTCAGTTGCATATTTCCAGGGACTTTGATAGGAATACAAGCTGTGGCAACCCTAAAGATAAAGAGAAGTCCATTGCCTAGATATGACCAGTGGTGCCCTAAAAGGTAGGTTATATTACATGCTGCATATGTTGCATCTTTGGAATATTGCACTCTATGGCCTTTTATTATTCTTCTTAGCCATAGAAATTACTGTAGATCTCTTTCTTCATGTTACAAAATATGATTTGTCTTGTATTTCAAAAGAAAGAAGATTAATCTGAGGTCTATCTTGAGGTGAAGCTGGGACTTATGTGGAGGAAGTAATCAGTGGAGAGATCAACTCCAGTCTACTTTCTGCAAATGGTGAGATCTCCTCATTGTTTGCTCTTTTAAAAAACTTTCTTATTTCTTATTTGATTTAAAGTCAAAGTGTTTATTTGACATCTTTATTTTCTGTCTGCAGAAAAAAAGATTAGGCTGTTGAGCTGGATCCTGTTGTTGCAAAGGGGTATATCTTCCATTCAACTCTAACCTTTTTAGAATATGAGGTAATATTCAGACTTTTCTTGCTGCCAAATTTCCAAATTTTTCTGCTTGTCAATTGATGCTGACTGATTCAAGTTTTAATTTTGGCATTCCCTTGACAGGATTCAAAGATGCAGTACATATCATACAGAACAACAGAAAGAGCTAAAAACAGTCAGGGGATATGGAAGTGCCAAAGAAAAGGTTTAGGCTGGGAAATTGTAGATTTATTTATTCCTTTGTATATTTACTTGTTTTTTTATGATTTTCCCTTTAATTGAATTGTTTTGAATAATTTCTAATCATCTGTCAGTTGCATTCTTTCAGGGACTTTGATCAGAACATGTTCTGTGGCAAACCCAAAGATGAAGAGAAGCCAATTGCCAAGATATGACCAGGGGAGTATAGCGATCTAAATGGTAGGTAAACATGCTGCATTTGCATCTTTGGATTTCTGTTTTTGCACTCTGTGACTTTTTATTATCTCACATAAGCATAGAAATTTCAGTAAATTTCTTCTTCATGTTAAATAAATATGTAATACTGCAAATTAAGGCTTAGATTTGAAATTGCAGAATGTTAATTTCTTAAATAGAAAATCCACACCATATAATTATAAGCATGAAATGTCACAAGTGGTCCTTTTTGAAAAATTGCAAAAATTAATTCCTCTCATTTATTTAGAAATTTACAGCAATTGATCATCTGTCTTATTTTAACTTTGCAGATGTCAATTCTAAAATGAAGATGGGACAAACATTTTTCAGTGAAGTGAAAACTGCTGCCTTCTCCTGAACCAATGGTAATATTAGATGTTTTTTTTTTGCTCTTTACAAAACTTTTGTATTTCTCAATTGCAATTTAGAAGCCTTGATATTCATTTGACATCTTTGTTGTCTGTTTAAAGAAGATTAGAATGACCTGGATTCTGTATTATCAAGGAGTGCCCCTGACATTGGACTGCAGCCAGATGGTAAGTGGTGACATTCAGTAGCTACTTGCTATCAAATTTCTCATTTTTTGCTTGTCAATTGATTCTGTCTGAATTGGGTTTTAACTTCTTTACATCCCCTTGTCAGGAGCCTATTACACAGAGCCCACTAACAGTCCGGAGGCATGGAAATATAAAGGAAAAGGTTTAGGTTGTATTCAGAAAGAAACGGGAGAAAATGTGAGGTTTATGTATATCTGTTTCCATTCCTTTTTTAATTGCATTGATTTGAATAATTTCTAATCATATGTCAGTTGCATATTTCCAGGGACTTTGACAGGAACACGACTGAGACAAGCCAAAAGATAAAGAGAAGTCCATTGCCAAGATATGACTACTGTTGAACATCATCCTAAAGGGTAGGTAAACATATGCTGCATTTGGTGTATCTTTGATTCCTGTTCTTTATTCACTCTGTGGCCTTTTATGTTTCCTTTAAGCCATAAAAATTGTTGTAGATCTTGTACTCCATATGACAACATACGAGAGTGATAATTAACTTCTCTGATTTGTCTTTTATTGCGACAGGAAGAAGACCAATCTGAGGTCCAACTTGGGGTGAAGATGGGATTAACATGTGGAGGAGGTCGTCATTGGTGGTATCAACAGCAACCTACTTTTGAAAAGAAGGTAAGATTTCCTCTTTGTGTTTGCTCTTTTCAAAAATTTCCTTATGCCTCATTAATTATAAAGTCTTAGTGTTTATTTTAAATCTTAGTTTTCTGTCTGCAGAAGAAAGCTTTAATAAGGCTGAACTGGATTTCAAGGAGTGTCTCCCCATTCAACTTGAACCACAACTGGATATGAAGGTAATATGCAGGATCTTCTTGTTGCCCAATTTTCTGATTTTTAACACATTATCCTGACCAAGTTTGGTTATGACTTCTTAACTTCCCTTTAACAGGATTCAAAGCTACAGAACAACAGAAAGATTCCACTAGTGATCAGAAAGCTAGACAGAGAAGAAGAGGTTTAGATTTTCAATTTTAAGTAACCAGAAAGAGGGTGAGATATATTTCTTCTTTTGTGTTTGATGATTTTCCTTTAGTTGAACTGTTTTGAATAATTATCTGTGAATTTTAGGAACAAAACTGATGCAAGCCAAAAGATGAAGAGAAGTCCATTGCCCAGATTTGACCAGTGATGTACTTGGCTTAAATGGTAGGAAACATGCTGCATTTTTTGCATCTTTGGGTCCATGTTCTTGCATTCTTTGACCTTTTATTATGCACTTTAGCCTTAGTAATTACATGAGATCTCTTATTTTATGAGAGTACTTAATTTCCATTATTAAGTCCCTCATGTGGAGTTAAAAGACTGATTTTTTTTAATGGCATATACTTTGATGTTTCCTAGAAATGTAAGAACAGGATTTGTTCATTTTGTTTTTTGTATTGTCATAGGACCTTGAATTGATTCAGTTTAGGAATATATCTTTTCCTTCTTATTTCTTTAGGAACATAAAGTAATTAAACAATATCATGTTTTAACAGGGAGAAGACTAAGCTAAAGTCTATTTTGAGATGAAGATTGGATGCAAAGACCCATGGAGGAAGATTCATCACTGGAGGGACCAATGGCATGTTACCCCTGAGAAGAAGGTAAGATTCCATCTTTGTTCACTCTTTACAAAAGCTTTCCTAGTTTTTATCACCTGAAGCTATGAATATTTTAAAGAATTTATTTTACATCTTTGTTTTCTGTGTGCAGAAGGAAGAATAGGCTGACATAGACCCTATAGTACCAAGGAGTGTCTCTTCCATTCAACTGCAGCCCTCATTGGAAGAAGAGGTAACATTCAGCCTCTTCTTGCTGCTGGCCAATTTCCACAATTTTGAGTTCTGAAAAAATATATATCTTTAAACCTTGATCCCCAGGATTAAGGTGGGGTCACAATTGATGGTCAGAGTTTTTAAAAGGAATTTATAATGAAGAGTTTTAAACCTTTTAGAACAGGAAAACCATGCCTTATAATAATTTTTATGGAAGCATCCTCTGATAGTGTAGATTAAAACTGGTTCTAATCATTAACCCAGGGTGTAGGATTGGGCCGCAAAATAAAAATTATTGAGCCGCTTGTCATTTCTACCTCTCACTAGATTTGAAGATTTACTATACCTTTGATGTCTTATTTGGTAGAAGTTAAGACGATCAGGAGCATATGATATGGAGGAGTCTGTCTACCAATCATCTACAGTCTTTATTGGAAGATACAGTAAGATTCAGACATTACTTACTGCATGCTTTCATGATACACTTGTCAGTTGTTGCTGACCAAGTGAATATCAGATAATGCTTAAACAAATTTTCTGGTTATTTGTATTGAATCATTTCTAATCTTCTTGCACTATTATATTTTTCAGGCGCTTGAGAGTGGAACAAAGGAGAACTTAGAAATTAAAAGATAGAACTAAGAGGATCAAGGAGTCCATTGTCCAGATATGATCAGCAGCCAAGATTGCCTATGAAATGTCTAAAGAGGTAAAAATCTGCTTTTGTTTTACTGTTTGATCCCTGTTATCAATCAAACTTGAACAAAGCAGGATACATGTAGCTCATGTTGAACTATGTCAAACATTACCTTTATTCGAAAGGGGGGGGGATGTTACTTCATATAAAACTACCAGAAATAAATAATATAAAGAAAAAGTTTGTCAATGATGCAGCATATCCTCCTCTGTCAATTTTTGCTTCATTGTGAATTTTTTTTACAATAAGGGATTTTTGTATCCCTAATATGAACAAAGGCATCCACCTGTGTTAAACATCCTTTATCAACACCCTATATTTCACATTTTATCATCTTTTTAAAACATTTCTGTGCTTTTCATTTGGAGTACTATGAATCTTAGTCTGTTACCAAGAAACTAGAAGGACTTTTTTACCAAACTTGCATGGATGATGCATCAAGGGTAGAACTTACTTCAGATGCTGGATTTGAATTACATTTCCTGATGGGTGACTGATTTGATGGTTTTTGGATATTAGTCTATTCCCAAGTAAATGCAAGCCCTATCAGATCAAAATTGCATAAATGTTGCATCTTGGGATGTAAACTTCTTGATTATTAGCTTAATATGGGACTTTGCCTTACTTAAAGACAATATTCCTTGAGATTAGCTCAATAATCTCTGATTACCTGTGTTTATTTGGTAGGTTGAGAGGAAAGTTTTGTGCAAGATTAAAGCAGCCAATAGGAGCATTACAACCTGGTCTGGAGTCTGAACAACTAATTTAGAGGTATTGATAGCTTCCTTTAGTTTTACTATTCTTTTCAGTGCTTGCACTGTTGATTCTGAAATTTAGTTCAATATTATTCAATGACAGGGAATTATAGAGAAACTAAGGAAGCAATCCATCTAGAAAGAAGGGGAGCCATCATCTTACTGAAGATTTAGTGTTAGAGATGTATAATATAAACATTACTGGTTTTCCGAAATGAACATACCCAATAAATAAACTATCAAAATTCGGTCAATGTTGCTGAACACAAACTTCATCTATCCTTTGTGACTGACTATGCAACATTCATCACCCAGACCAAGGAATCACCCACTAACACATAGCCAGATGGAACAGAAGGGCCTCTGAAATTCTGCCATATTATGGAATAAGTGTTAATGAAGCTAAACAACAGATCAGAGTTGCATGTTATGTACTTTAAATAGTGGATATGAAAACTTGAGAAATATTCTGGAATTGCTCGTGAAAGAAGAGACTATAAGGAACAAAGCATTGCTCAAGACATCCACAGAAGTTCATTAAGATTAAAAGGTCTACTACTAATTAAGATTACTTAGGTTCACTGTTTTATCTGAATGAGTCAGTATCATTTTAGAGAGCATTTGATCATTATTTTGTAAGTTAACACACCCTACACATTAGAAGTATCTAATATACTTTTATTCATTTTTTTTTTTACTTTTTTCCCCTTGAAGTTTATTGAATTTTTAAGATGATGTAAGATTGATTCAACATTTATTCTTATGTCTTTGTTTCTATATGTAATTTTTTTTGTTTGAACATTTTTTTTTAATTTTCATACATGTATAATTTTTTTTTTAGATATATTGATAAGCGATGGAGGTATTTTTACTTGTGATTTTCCGAACATTTGCACTTAAAAGAAACTAATTTTTAGCTTATTACCTTAGATTGTTTCTATACTTTAGAAATCTAGGTAACTGTATGAATTTTTGTTATTTTATCCATTTATTGCAATTTACAGATAAGTTATTTAAGCTTAAAACAAGTTATTTTTTCATCAACACTTAATGTTCTTAGTATATCTAAGATCTAAGTGTTAGTTGAAAGCAAAAGATGTATTTGAATCAGCATTAATCTGAATTTTTAAGTGAAAAGCAAGCGAGGTATTTTAGTCAGTGTTTGTCTGAAGTATGAAGCTTAAAAACATTTTTTTTTTAAATCAGTGCTTTGATCAATAGATTTAATACAAGGGAGCTTTTTAGTGCTTGCCTGAATTGTTAGGTTATGAAAAATGAGAGAAATGAGAAGGTGTTTAGTGTTTGCCTGAATATTTAGATTTAAAAATGAGAGAGGTATTAAGATTTTTTTCTGAATATTTATGTATAAAAAATGAGGGAGGTGTTTAGTGTTTGCCTGAATATTTTGATTTAAATATTATGGAAGGAATTTAGTGCTTGTCTGAATATTTAGATTAAAAAGTGATGGAGGTATTTAGTTTTTATCTGAATATCTACATCTAAAAGTTAGGGAGGTATTGAGTGCTTGCCTGAATATTTAGATTTAAAGTAAGAAAGGTATTTAGTATTTATCTGAATATCTGGATTGAAAAGTGAGAAAGGCATTTAGTGCTTGCCTAAATATTTAGATTTAAAAGTGAGGGAGGTACATGTGTATTTAGTATTTATCTGAATATCTAGATTTAAAAGTTAGGGAGGTATTTAGTGCTTGCCTGAATATTTAGATTTAAAAGTAAGGAAGGTATTTAGTATTTAGCTGCATATCTAGATTTAAAAATGAGCAAGGTATTAATGCTTGCCTGATTATCTAGATTTAAAAAGTGAGGGAGGTATTTAGTATTTATCTGAATATCTAGATTTAAAAATGAGATAGATATTTAGTGCTGGCCTGAATATTTAGATTTTGAATTGAGGGAGGTATTATATGCTGGCCTGAATATTTAGATTTTGAATTGAGGGAGGTATTTAGTTCTTGCCTGAATATTTAAATTTAAAAAGAGAGGGAGATATTAAGTGCTTGTCTGAACATTTGAGATTTAAAATAAGGGAGGTATTTAGTTCTTGTCTTAATTTCTAAGTTCAAAATTGAGGGAGGTATAAGTGCTTGCCTGAATACAATATATTTATGTTAAAAATAACGGATGTACATGTATTAAGTTCTTGCCTGATTATTTGTTTAAAAATGAGGGAGGTATTTTGTGCTTGCCTTAATATATTTTTTTAAATGAGGGAGATATTTAATGCTGGCCTGTATATTTAGATTTAAAAGTGATGGAGATATTTAGTGCTTGCCTGAATATTTAAGTTCAAAATTGAGGGAGGTATAAGTGCTTGCCTGAATACAATATATTTATGTTAAAAATAACGGATGTATATGTATTAAGTTCTTGCCTGATTATTTGTTTAAAAATGAGGGAGGTATTTTGTGCTTGCCTTAATATTTTTTTTAAATGAGGGAGGTATTTAATGCTGGCCTGTATATTTAGATTTAAAAGTGAGGGAGGTATTTAGTGCTTGCCTGAATATCTATTTTTTAAAAGAGGAAGGTACATGTATTTTGTACTTGCCTGAATATTCAAGTTTTAAAATGAGAGAGGGTTTGGGTGCTTTCCTGACATTTACTATAGAAATTTTATATGAGGGAGGTATTTAGTGCTAAATATTTTTTTTTTCAAGAAGGTATTCAGTGTTCTCCTTAATATTTAAGCTTAAAATGTGGGAGTTCTTTTTAACTTGCCTGTATATTTAAGTTTGAAGATGAGGGAGGTATTGCCTGCATGAAGACGAGGGCGGTATATAGTGCTTGAAGGGGTATTTTCATGTTTGTTTAAATGCAGTGGAGATATTCAGTTACCATATTCTTAGAATATTGAGTTCGAAAGCATGGAGGTTTTTCATGCTATCAAAATACTAAAGATTTCATAACAGGAGATATCTCAAGGGGTTAAAAAATCCTTTAAAAACCTTTTATACCTCATTATTATATCTATTAACATTGAAATGTTTAAATTTTTTGAAGCAAAAAGAGTCACACTTCCTCAGAGCAAGTCTGCTAATGATATTTTTTAGAAAAATAGTTATTTTCCATACATTGGGTAATTTCTGTGGCTCATATTGTTTTCAGTGTTTATTGCTTTTTAAATCATTTAAATGGTAATACTACTGCTTGTTCTCAAAATGAAAATTCTGTATGAAAAAATGAAGACTTGACATTTTTAAAGATGACGAATAGTGATTGATCCAAAACAAACAATCAATATAAACCTGTGAACAGTGAAGAAAAAAGGATCCCTGGGAATTACAGATGTGGGATCAGTTGCCTTGGAGTAGTAAACATTCAATGTCCACCCGGTCATACAAGTCATGAACAGAATGTATTGATCAGAAAGATGGAATATTCCGTGCTCAAATCCAGTTTTAAAAAACCTAATTCAAATGATCTGTTTTAAAGTATCTGTTTTCTTGCTTTCTCTTTTATCTTTTTTTTTACAATGAAGTTCTTACTTCTCTCTTTTTATTTTTTTTTTATGTGGAACTACTTTTTCTTACTTTCTCTCATATTTGAATGAGATTTAATTTCGATCTTATATAAGTTAGCTTTAATTTATTTTATTAAGGCCAGGATGTTTCAGTATAAAGTACTAATCAGAAAACTGTTTTCCCCGAGTTATTTTATAACAAGAAATAACTCTAAGGCTATCATTACCTCCCTCTATACCTCATTATAGCTACGAACACTGAAAAGTTTTTAGTGTTTAGAATTAATGTTTTGGATACGTTTTCATTTAAAGAAAATAAATGTCCTTCTATCAAGAATGTTGTAATAATTGTACCTTGTCTTTTGTTTCCTTCTCTTTAAAAAAAACCACATTTTTTTTCTTTTATATGAAGACCTGTTTTTTTCTGCTTTTGTATTTAAGTTATCTTAGTTGACATAGTTGTAGTATCTTTTAATGGCAAGGACGTTTATGAAAAAAAAAATACTGATCAGTAATTTTCCTCTTTTTTTTTCATAGGAATAACATAAGTAGAGATATCCCCAGGATTTTTAAATCTCCCTCTGTACCTCATTACAACTATGAACATTGAAAAGTTTGACTTTTTTGAAATAAAAGTCACCCTTTCTCAAAATTTTAAGAAAAACTCGTTTTATATTCTGATGAAAGAAGTAATTTTCCGTATAATGGGTAATTTCTGTGGCTCATATTTTTAACAGTGTTTATTGCTGTTTAAATCATTTAAATGGCAATACTACTGCTTGTTCTCAAAATGAAAATTCTACGAAAATTGAAGAATTGACATTTTCAAAGATGACGAACAGTGATTGATCCAAAACAAAAATTCAATGTTAACGGTGAATAAAAAAGGATCCCTGGGAATGACAGATGTGGGATCGGATCCTAGGAGTAGTAAACATTCAATGTTGACCCGGTCACACATTAAGTCACGAACAGAATGTATTGATCAGAAAGACGAATATTCCATGCTAAAATTCAGTACAAAAAGGCTGAAATATTTCAGTCATATTAACCACAGAAATTACCCAATGTATGTTATTTGTATGTTAAATATTCTGTCTTTCTTCTTCCTTTCTCTTGTTATTTTTTTTTTCAAAAGCTATAAGAAGCAATTTCCTTTTTCTTCTGACTGTTCATTTTTTTTTAAGTTAAGATTTTATTTGTTTCTTATTAATTCAAATGATCTGTATTAAACTATCTCTTTTCTTTCTTTTTGTTATTTTTTTTTTACTGAAAATTTCCTATTTCTTCTCTCTCTCTCTCTCTTTTTATAAGAAACTACTTTTTTATCTTTTGCTCTTAATTTAGTTATAATTTCTTTTTTATGTAAGTTAGTTTTGATTTACATTTTTATGGCATTGATGTGTCAGTATAAAATACTAATTAGAAAACCGTCTGCCCCAGAGTTATTTCATAACAAGAGATAACTCAAAGGCTATCATTACCTCCCTCTATACTTCACTATACCTATGAACATTGAAAAGGTTTAGTGTTTAGAATATAATTTTTGAAAAAGTATGTATTTAAACTAAAATGCCCTTTAATCAAGAATGTTGAATTTAATGTTCCATTTCTTTTGTTTCCTTCTTTCTTTCTTTTTTAAAGCATTTTTTCTTTATTTTTCTTTATTTTTTTTTTGAATGAAGATACCCTCTTCTTTTTTTGTTTTTGTATTTAAGCTATCTTAGTTGACATAGTTGTATCTTTAAATGGCAAGGATGTTTTAGGAAAAAAAGGTACTGATCAGTAATTTTCCTCTTCTTTTTTCAGAGGAATAACATATGTGGTGATATCTCCCAAAACCTCCCTCTATATCTCATTGTAACTATGAAGATGGAAAAGTTTTGACTGTTTTGAAACAAAAGTCATCCTTCCTTCGATTTTTTAAGAGAGCATGTCTTTTTATATTTTTATGACAGATTTAATTTTCCATATAATGGGTAATTTCTGTGGCTCATATTGTTTGCAGTGTTTATTGCTTTTTAAATCATTTGATTGGCAATTCTACTGCTTGTTTTCAAAATGAAAATTCTACGAAAATTGAAGAAATGATTTTGAAAGATAACGAACAGTGATTGATCCAAAACAAAAAATCAATATAAACCTGTGAACAGTGAAGAAAAAAGGATCCCTGGGAATTACAGATGTGGGATCAGTTGCCTTGGAGTAGTAAACATTCCATATCGACCCGGTCACACAAGTCATGAACAGAATGTATTGATCAGAAAGACGGAATATTCCGTGCTCAAATTCAGTACAATAAAGCTGAAATATTTCAGTCATATTAACCACAGAAATTACCCAATGTATGGTATTTGTATGTTAGATATTCTGTCTTTCTTCTTCCTTTCTCTTGTTATTTTTTTTCTAAAGCTATAAGAAGCAATTTCCTTTTTCTTCAGACTATTTTTTTTTTAAGTTAAGATTTTATTTATATATCTTATTAACTCAAATAATGTGTTTTAATTAAACAATCTCTTTTCTTTCTTTTTCTTATTTTTAGTTTTGATTTATTTTTTCATGACAAAAATGTTTCAGTATAAAATACTAATCAGAAAACCGTTTTTCCTCGAGTTATTTCATAATGAGAGATAACTTTAAAGCTATTATTACCTCCCTCTATACTTCATTATAGCTTTGAACATTGAAAAGTTTTAGTGTTTAGAATTTAATTTTCGAAAACGCATTTATTCAAACTAAAATGTCCTTTTATCAACAATGTTATATTAAATGTTCAATTTCTTTTGTTTCCTTCTTTCTTTTAAAAAAAAAAACATTTTTCTTTATTTTATTTTTTTTGGGAAGAAGACCCCCTCTTCTTCTCTCTTTGTTTTTTTTTTTATGTTATCTTAGTTGACATAGCTGTATCTTTTAATGGGAAGGATGTGTTAAAAAAAAGGTACTGATCAGTAATTATCCTCTTCTTTTTTCAGAGGAATAACTTAAATGGAAATATCTCCCGGATTTTTAAAACCTCCCTCTATACTTCATTATAACTATGAACATTGAAAAAATTGATTGTTTTGAAACAAATTTGAAACAATTTAAGTCATCCTTCCTCCGATTTTTTTGAAAACACATCTTTTTATATTTTTATGAAAGGAGTAATTTTCCATATAATGGGTAATTTTTGTGATTCGTCTTGTTTTCAGTGATTATTGCTTTTTAAATCATTTAAATGGCAATACTACTGCTCGTTTTCAAAGCTGAAAATTCTACGAAAAATTGAAGAAATGGCATTTTTAAAGATGACGAACAGTGATTGATCCAAAACAAAAAAAATCAATGTTAGCAGTGAATAAAAAAGGATCCCTGGGAATGACAGATGTGGGATCAGTTGCCTTGGAGTAGTAAACATTCCATGTGGACCCGGTCACACAAGTCATAAACGGAATGTATTAATCAGAATGATGGAATATTCCGTGCTCAAATTCAGTTTTTAAAAGCTGAAATATTTCAGTTATATTAACCACAGAAATTACCCAATGTATGGTATTTGTATGTTAGATATTCTGTCTTTCTTCTTCCTTTCTCTTGTTATTTTTTTTTCTAAAGCTATAAGAAGTAATTTCCTTTTTCTTCTGACTATCCTTTTTTTAAATGTTAAGATTTTATAAATGTTTCCTATTAATTCAAATGATATGTATTAAACTATCTCTTTTTTTTCTTTTTCTTATTTTTTTTTTTTACTGAAAAATTCTAATTCCTTCTTTTCTTTTTGTTTATTTATTAGAAACTACTTCTTTTTTTTTAAAACTTTCTCTCTTATTTTAGTTAGTTATAATTTCATTTTTATTTAAGTTAGTTTTGATTTATTTTTCATGGTCACGATGTTTCAGTATAAAATACTAATCTGAAAACCGTCCGCCCCAGAGTTATTTCATAATGAGAGATAACTCAAAGGCTATCATTACCTCCCTCTATACTTAATATGGCTATGAACATTGAAAAGTTTTAGGTTTAGAATTTAATTTTTGAAAACGTATTTATTTAAACTAAAATGTCCTTTAATCAAGGATGTTGTATTAATGTTCCATTTTTTTTGTTTCCTTCTTTCTTTTTTTTAAAGCATTTTTTCTTTATTTCTTTTTTTTTTGGATGAAGACGACCTCTTTTTTCTGTTTTTGTATTTAAGTTATGTTAGTTATGTTGACATAGTTGTATCTTTAAATGGCAAGGATATGTTAGGAAAAAAGGTACTGATCAGTAATTTTCCTCTTCTTTTTTCAGAGGAATAACATAAGTGGAGATATCTCCCCAAACCTCCCTCTATATCTCATTGTAACTATGAACATGGAAAAGTTTGACTGTTTTGAAACAAAAGTCATCCTTCCTTCTATTTTTTAAGAGATCACGTCTTATTATATTTTTATGAAAGAAGTAATTTTTCATACAATGGGTAATTTCTGTGGCTCATATTGTTTGCAGTGTTTATTGCTTTTTAAATCATTTAAATGGCAATACTATTGCTCTTTTTTAAACTGAAAATTCCACAAAAAATTGAAGAAATGAACTTTTTGAAGTTGACGAACAGTGAATGATCCAAAACAAAAAATAAATGCAAACCTGTGAATAGGGAAGAAAAAAGGATCCCTGGAAATTACAGATGTGGGATCAGTTGCCAAGGAGTAGTAAACATTCCATGTCAACCCGGTCACACAAGTCATGAACAGATTGTATTGATCAGAAAGACGGAATTTTCCATGCTTATCTTCAGTATAAAATTCAGTTTTTAAAAGCTGAAATATTTCAGTTATATTAACCACAGAAATTACCCAATGTATGGTATTTGTATGTTAGATATTCCGTCTTTCTTCTTCCTTTCTCTTGTTATTTTTTTTTAAAGCTAAAAGAAGCAATTTCTTTTTTCTTCAGACTATCTTTTTTTTAAAGTTGAGATTTTATTAATATTTCTTATTAATTCATATGATCTGTTTTAAACTATCTCTTTCTTTTTCTTTATTTATTTTAACTATAAATTTCTTATTTCTTCTTTGTTTTTATTAATTTTTTTTTATTAGGAACAACTTTTTTTCTTACTTTCTCTCTTATTTGAATTAGATTTAATTTCTATGTGCTATGAGTTAGTTTTAAGGCAAGGATGTTTCAGTATAAAGTACTAATCAGAAAACTTTTTTCCCAAGTTATTGCATGACGAGAAATAACTCGAAGGCTATCATTACTTCCCTGTATACCTCTTTATAGCTATGAACATTGAAAAGTTTTTAGTGTTTAGAATTTAATTTTTGGATACGTCTTCATTTAAAGAAATAAATGTCCTTTTATCAAGAATGTTGTAATAAATGTTCCTTGTATTTTGTTTCCTTTTCTTTTTTTTTGAAATAGAAACTTTTTTTTCTTTTTTATGAAGACCTGTTTTTTTTCTGCTTTTATCTTAGTGGACATAGTTGTAATATCTTTAAATGGCATTGATGTTTAAGAACATTTAAAAGTTTGACTTTTTTGAAACAAAAGTCGCCCTTTTTCAGATTTTTTAGAGAACTCGTTTTATATTCTGATGGAAGAAGTATATAACCATATAATGGGTAATTTCTGCGGCTCATATTGTTTGCAGTGTTTATTGATTTTTAATTCTTTTAAATGGCAATACTACTGCTTGTTCTCAAACTGAACATTCTACGAAAATTGAAGAAATGATTTTGAAAGATGACAAACAGTGCTGATCCAAAACAAAAAATCAATAAAAATCTGTGAACAGTGAATAAAAAAGGATCCCTGGGAATTACAGATGTGGGATCAGTTACCTAGGAGTAGTAAACAATCCATGTCGACCCGGTCACACATAAAGTCATGTACAGATTGTATTGATCAGAAAAACAGAATATTCCATGCTTAACTTCAGTATAGAAAAGCTGAAATATTTCAGTTATATAAACCACAGAAATTACCCAATGTATGGTATTTGTATGTAAGATATTCTGTTTTTCTTCTTCCTTTCTCTTGTTATTTTATTTTTCTGCTAAATCTAAAAGATCAATTTTCTTTTTCTCCTGACTATCCTTTTTTTTTAAAGTTAAGATTTTATTTATGTTTCTTATTAATTCAAATGATCTGTATTAAACTATCTCTTTTCTTTCTTTTTTTTTTTTTTTTTTTTTTTTTTTTACAATTTTG